>OZ000479.1:16820000-16995193 GCA_963922655.1 Cardamine chenopodiifolia | reverse complement strand
CCTAAACCCTAAACCCTAAACCCTAAACCCTAAACCCTAAACCCTAAACCCTAAACCCTAAACCCTAAACCCTAAACCCTAAACCCTAAACCCTAAACCCTAAACCCTAAACCCTAAACCCTAAACCCTAAACCCTAAACCCTAAACCCTAAACCCTAAACCCTAAACCCTAAACCCTAAACCCTAAACCCTAAACCCTAAACCCTAAACCCTAAACCCTAAACCCTAAACCCTAAACCCTAAACCCTAAACCCTAAACCCTAAACCCTAAACCCTAAACCCTAAACCCTAAACCCTAAACCCTAAACCCTAAACCCTAAACCCTAAACCCTAAACCCTAAACCCTAAACCCTAAACCCTAAACCCTAAACCCTAAACCCTAAACCCTAAACCCTAAACCCTAA
Source organism: Cardamine chenopodiifolia (assembly GCA_963922655.1). Classification (NCBI taxonomy): domain Eukaryota; kingdom Viridiplantae; phylum Streptophyta; class Magnoliopsida; order Brassicales; family Brassicaceae; genus Cardamine; species Cardamine chenopodiifolia. The sequence continues at coordinate 16,994,789 of OZ000479.1, read as the reverse complement.
ACCCTAAACCCTAAACCCTAAACCCTAAACCCTAAACCCTAAACCCTAAACCCTAAACCCTAAACCCTAAACCCTAAACCCTAAACCCTAAACCCTAAACCCTAAACCCTAAACCCTAAACCCTAAACCCTAAACCCTAAACCCTAAACCCTAAACCCTAAACCCTAAACCCTAAACCCTAAACCCTAAACCCTAAACCCTAAACCCTAAACCCTAAACCCTAAACCCTAAACCCTAAACCCTAAACCCTAAACCCTAAACCCTAAACCCTAAACCCTAAACCCTAAACCCTAAACCCTAAACCCTAAACCCTAAACCCTAAACCCTAAACCCTAAACCCTAAACCCTAAACCCTAAACCCTAAACCCTAAACCCTAAACCCTAAACCCTAAACCCTAAACCCTAAACCCTAAACCCTAAACCCTAAACCCTAAACCCTAAACCCTAAACCCTAAACCCTAAACCCTAAACCCTAAACCCTAAACCCTAAACCCTAAACCCTAAACCCTAAACCCTAAACCCTAAACCCTAAACCCTAAACCCTAAACCCTAAACCCTAAACCCTAAACCCTAAACCCTAAACCCTAAACCCTAAACCCTAAACCCTAAACCCTAAACCCTAAACCCTAAACCCTAAACCCTAAACCCTAAACCCTAAACCCTAAACCCTAAACCCTAAACCCTAAACCCTAAACCCTAAACCCTAAACCCTAAACCCTAAACCCTAAACCCTAAACCCTAAACCCTAAACCCTAAACCCTAAACCCTAAACCCTAAACCCTAAACCCTAAACCCTAAACCCTAAACCCTAAACCCTAAACCCTAAACCCTAAACCCTAAACCCTAAACCCTAAACCCTAAACCCTAAACCCTAAACCCTAAACCCTAAACCCTAAACCCTAAACCCTAAACCCTAAACCCTAAACCCTAAACCCTAAACCCTAAACCCTAAACCCTAAACCCTAAACCCTAAACCCTAAACCCTAAACCCTAAACCCTAAACCCTAAACCCTAAACCCTAAACCCTAAACCCTAAACCCTAAACCCTAAACCCTAAACCCTAAACCCTAAACCCTAAACCCTAAACCCTAAACCCTAAACCCTAAACCCTAAACCCTAAACCCTAAACCCTAAACCCTAAACCCTAAACCCTAAACCCTAAACCCTAAACCCTAAACCCTAAACCCTAAACCCTAAACCCTAAACCCTAAACCCTAAACCCTAAACCCTAAACCCTAAACCCTAAACCCTAAACCCTAAACCCTAAACCCTAAACCCTAAACCCTAAACCCTAAACCCTAAACCCTAAACCCTAAACCCTAAACCCTAAACCCTAAACCCTAAACCCTAAACCCTAAACCCTAAACCCTAAACCCTAAACCCTAAACCCTAAACCCTAAACCCTAAACCCTAAACCCTAAACCCTAAACCCTAAACCCTAAACCCTAAACCCTAAACCCTAAACCCTAAACCCTAAACCCTAAACCCTAAACCCTAAACCCTAAACCCTAAACCCTAAACCCTAAACCCTAAACCCTAAACCCTAAACCCTAAACCCTAAACCCTAAACCCTAAACCCTAAACCCTAAACCCTAAACCCTAAACCCTAAACCCTAAACCCTAAACCCTAAACCCTAAACCCTAAACCCTAAACCCTAAACCCTAAACCCTAAACCCTAAACCCTAAACCCTAAACCCTAAACCCTAAACCCTAAACCCTAAACCCTAAACCCTAAACCCTAAACCCTAAACCCTAAACCCTAAACCCTAAACCCTAAACCCTAAACCCTAAACCCTAAACCCTAAACCCTAAACCCTAAACCCTAAACCCTAAACCCTAAACCCTAAACCCTAAACCCTAAACCCTAAACCCTAAACCCTAAACCCTAAACCCTAAACCCTAAACCCTAAACCCTAAACCCTAAACCCTAAACCCTAAACCCTAAACCCTAAACCCTAAACCCTAAACCCTAAACCCTAAACCCTAAACCCTAAACCCTAAACCCTAAACCCTAAACCCTAAACCCTAAACCCTAAACCCTAAACCCTAAACCCTAAACCCTAAACCCTAAACCCTAAACCCTAAACCCTAAACCCTAAACCCTAAACCCTAAACCCTAAACCCTAAACCCTAAACCCTAAACCCTAAACCCTAAACCCTAAACCCTAAACCCTAAACCCTAAACCCTAAACCCTAAACCCTAAACCCTAAACCCTAAACCCTAAACCCTAAACCCTAAACCCTAAACCCTAAACCCTAAACCCTAAACCCTAAACCCTAAACCCTAAACCCTAAACCCTAAACCCTAAACCCTAAACCCTAAACCCTAAACCCTAAACCCTAAACCCTAAACCCTAAACCCTAAACCCTAAACCCTAAACCCTAACCCCTAAACCCTAACCCCTAACCCCTAAACCCTAACCCCTAACCCCTAACCCCTAACCCCTAACCCCTAACCCCTAACCCCTAAACCCCTAAACCCTAAACCCTAAACCCTAAACCCCTAAACCCTAAACCCTAAACCCTAAACCCTAAACCCTAAACCCTAAACTTTTGCTGGAGTATATCAAGATATTAAATATTGGGCGTCTAAATTTGAAGACATTCGTTTTGTTTATATAAATCGATGGTGTAACAAGGTAGCAAAAGAACCCGAACCCCGGAACCCTGAACTCTGAACCCTAAATCCTACACCTTACACCCTACACTCTACACCCTGCACCCTAAACCCAACTCAAAATATCTTATTCGGAGCCGTGCAATTAGCGGAGGAGAAGGAAGGCGAGGGAATGGAAAGTTGCGGGCGGAGCAGTCTGAGCTTCATAACTTCAAGGCCGTTTCGTCTCCCGTCAAGTGACCGTGTATTTCCTTCTCTTAGCTTAATTCATCTTAAGCGCAAGCTCTCTCTCACCATCAGCTCGTTTTCCTCCCAGATTCAGTCTCCTCTTTGTAACTCTCTCTCCCTCTCTCTTTCCTTTTGACATGTATGTAATCTTTTAGAGTTGGTGTAGGCGAGTCAAACAAGGGAAGTCCCCTGCCGCGAGGGGCGGGAGAAGGAGTCAAGGAAGATGCGAGGAGTAAGCTGCTTCAAGTAGTTTTGGTCTCTCCCCAGGTTTGCACTCTCGCTGTTCCATCTAAGCAGTGAATAAATCTTATCTCATTTGTGTGCTTATTCTCCAGACCAAGATCTTAACTTGTGGCTGATAGACAACTTCTACTTATTCCCCCATCTTAACTTGTACTCTACTCGACAGATTCCTGGAAATACAGGTTGCATTGCAAGAACATGTGCGGTGTCAGCTGTTGGGCTGCATTTAGTCGGGGTAAAATTATCCCCTCTGAATCAATCAAACATTTACTTATTCATTCTTTTTTTTCCAGTGTTCATGACTTAAAATCTTCATCTGATCCTGCTTCAGCCATTAGGTTTTCAAGTGGATGACGCCAAAGTAAAGCGAGCTGGTTTGGATTATTGGCCGTATCCGACCTTATTCCTTGTGTTTTGTTTTTATTGTTGGTTCTTGGCAGTAGCATCTCGTGTGTGATTTAAGGTTACATTTTGTGAGACCCTTTCATTACCTCTTCTTCTTAACTTAAAGCATAGCTATGTGGTTGTCAGAGCGCATAGCTCATGGGCTGAGTTTCGAGAATATTTCAGGCAGCAGGTTTACCATGTCTCCAATACAGTTTCCAGTAGCTCAATTCCCTTTTATATGGTGTCTGACTTGACATGTATTTCTATGTTTGATTTAGGAGGGAGAAAAACGGATGATAGCTTTCACAAAAAGAGGAACAAATATACATTCAGTAAGTTGTCTGTCCGTTGACCTCTCTTTTTCATTCATCTTAGTTTGCTTACCAACCAGAAACAGTAACAGCCACTAGCAATCATCGGAACTTGAAATGATACTTCCTAAAATGAGTGCAAGATAGTTGCTGTGACATTGTATATTGGAACAGCATCAAGAGAATGATGTGTCCTCAACTGTCACAACTTGATGCAGGAATTCTCTTACCGAAGAGGCGATTACCTCCTGTTCGGGTTAGAGACAAGCGGTCTACCTCCTGAAGCGTTGTCAGACTGCAGAGACGAACCATATGGAGGGGGGACCATACGTGTTCCAATGGTGGAAACGTATGTGAGATGCCTGAATCTTTCGGTGAGTGTAGGGATTGCTTTGTATGAAGCGTCCAGACAACTCAACTATGAGCAAATTGAGTGTGTGCCTGAAGGCTGTGTTAATGCTGAAGAACCATTGTTCGCAGAGGATATCTTTGGGTGATTTGTTGGATGGTTGCAACAAGGAGGATATGACCATAAATAGTTGGTAAGCGTTGATATGCAGGCAACATATCTGTCACCAATGTTTCCTTGGAAGCATCTTGAAGAAAAGACCAAATCCCAAGTGTGGGAGGGGATGCCAAAGTTTTAAAATTAGAACGTTTTCTGTTTGAGAAATCCTTGCCTTGGCGTCTTGGATGCTAGCCACCAATATAGACTTTTACAGTACTGAGTTCTATTTGTTTAATCCTTGCCTTGGCTTCCTGAATCCTAGCCACCATTATATACTTTTACATATTGAGGTAAGAGTGTACTTTAGATGAGGAAATTATTATGTCAAAACCACTTTCCCAGCCATTTTACTGGCCGTAAAAGAAAAAAACAGCTAACAGAGGGTGCATATAAGCAACGTGAACCGAACGATTAGGTACCCACGGGCGGATGAATAATATGCGAAATGATTGTTCCAGAGGATTTTATAATTTAATATCGCTCATGGGCCCTGTTTTGCAGGAAGTAGTAATATGAGTTGGAAATACAAAACAAATATATATGATTTGGTCTTATCGCAAGTCATAAAGCATTGGAGACCACGATAACATTTCCAACTCAAATCAATCGTTACAATGAGAAACACCTAGGGAAAAAAAACAAAGAGTTGTCATCTCCCTTATTGTGGCAAGAGAGTCTCTATTCATATGTGCATGTTCTCAAGAAAGTCAGACAGCCTATAAAGAAGAATAACCGGCCAGAGATAAGTTGAAAGTCATTGAAAGAAGATACTGTGGTACAAGTTGGAGGCACCAATACCTTATATCTTTTGCTATCACAGTCAGCCCATCTTCTGCATCCAGATGCCGCAGAACCACTTCCTCCAACCGACCATCATGATACGCATGCTGCAATCACATCCACAACCCCGCTTGAGTTTTAGAGGTGCATCCATAAGACCAAATATATCAACACCATCAAATATACATTCCAAGGACAAAATAGTCAAGTTATACTCCACCCAAACGACAAAAACTACTACCTACTTCCCAATACCATAATATAGCTATATGACCTAAGACTCTAACTTTATATGGGTAGCTAATAGCTATCCTCATTGGACGAGTCCTCAGATTCTATATCCATGTGCATCAGTAACATCATCATATCCGTTGTAGTCAGTTCGTCATCGTCCACATCTTCAAACCCAATAGGACCATATTCACCTTCTGTAATTATGTTCCCGATCATATTAAAAAGTGTATCCACGTCTGAGAAGTTAGATCCAGAGGGGCGTGGATGCCTTGGAGGTGGCCTGTGGTATTTCCATGCATATGACCCTGGCGTCACAGTGTGCTGGAACACAACAACATCCATTAAGGACTAATCAAGCTTTCTAAGGACTTAATGGAAAATTCGGTAAAACCCACCCTCTCTCAATGCAGAAAACTCATCACATGATTTTATCTTAAGCCTATGAAACTACACTACTTAGTGATGCTATATCACAATAACTAATTCCCTACGGTTCCTTCTAAAACATGAAAAGTTTAAGCTGAAATCTCTATGCAAACTAATTGTGGATCTTGGATTATTACAAAAGGCTTACTAAGGCTATCAGCAAACGTTTTAAATCTTCTAGGAATGAAACATCTGGAATTAAGTAGTATAGATAAGTAAGCTCAGAAATTGATAATGCAATTATCAGTGAAAAACAGTCAGGCATAATATTCGACTTCCTCTTGAGCATGCATGATTTAATTAGAATTTTCAAAATGGCGTCAAAATTGCTATCATACAGGTACCAGAAAATGCTCATAAATGAAATCAATGCAACAATTATAAACAATTAAACACAATTTCAATGTAAACTTCAGCAGCGGTTTTCAATGAATAAACAAATAGAACTGCCAAATGTCTACTTAGGTAGTTACATCTCTGAATTCAAATTAATAAAAGGCTCTGCAAAGACACTCAAGAACAAAAACTAAACCAATCAAATACACCCCACACTTAAAATGGATTGCCTATCAGTAAAAAAAGAGCAAGGTGTAATATTTGACGTCATCTCAAACATGCATGATTTTAATTAGAGTTTCAGCCCTGAATGCATAGAAATACCTTGTAAAAGCAACTTGTCCCGAATGGACAATTCCCATCACCGAAATTGAAGTGCTTACAATCAATTGACCTGGTAGACAGAGAGTATTTATTGGATTCACAGAAAGGATGAAACATTTGTTAAAAACGATGTATAAGCATTCATATTTGTCTTCCTTAGCTTACCAATCAAGTATGGTGAACATAATGACATCAATAAAACCAACAGAATGAAAAACCTTGACTGTGGTTAGTTAACTTAGACATTGTTCATAAAGCATGTAATTTTACCTGAGCCTTTCCCTGTAGTCGTCCATAATTTCTTTTTTCTCTTCTGGAGCTGAAAACCAGATTACACTAGGAACAACAAAATACGATAACTTGCGGCATATGGGGCAAGCCCTCAGTGTGCTATTGACATCCATCCCAGTGGAAGGAGAACTGCTGCGCCAATTCCTGATACATGCTATGCAGAAAGCATGATCACATTCAGTAAGTAACCCAAACTTCCGTTCAGCTAGAGTTGGCTTAGACAATACACGTTCCAAACAGACACAACACTCGATCTCCTGGCTAAGTTTCAATGCTTCAAGTTGCTTGTGCTTTTTTTCACATACTTTCCTGTGCTCCTCTCTCTCCAGGGGTCTGAAAGGATGCAAGCAACATTTCCCACAAGTTGGGCAAATATTTCCATGGATGTGAGGGCATTCATCCCCACGCGGGCAATCACCAGCTGCAGCAAATGAGCAAATGGGTTGTTCTTCTGGTTTGACTGTACCAGGGTTAAAGGTGTCGACCTGGTCTACAGCATCCTGGTGAAGAGAATCCAAATTCCACGTTGGTTTTAAAAATGATGAGGGACATGGGCTCAAATCCCTATCCGAGACACCAGGAAAAGCAAGAAAGTTGGAAGCTGAAGCAGGAGATGACCGAGGAACACTTGACGAAGATGAAGCAGATGGATGAGGTCGAGAAGCTTTGGCATGTTCGTACCTGCAACGACTTCCATAAGAGCAGATTCCTCTCTGGTAGTAAGTGCAAATCTGTGATAGGGATTTTTCATGTGTCAGAGAATATTTACAATATAAACGGATTTTAAGTTAATGAATGCTGGTAATCATATCCATAGGCAAGAAAGAGTTAGAGCTTACATTATTTGTAGGATCCTTCCAGTCATGTGAAAATTCACAGTGCTCCCCTTTTAAGCATGCACCGTGAGCAAAGAACTTACAAAGGATTCTACAGATTAAAAAAAAAGAGAGTGAGAAGACGCAAAATGTAAGTACTCGAGTAAGCATACAGAAGATGAAACCATTCACGGACCCTTGACTTAGAAATTCTCACGCTTAGATTTACCATCTTCAGTCTAAACGTAAATCAATATAAATTTTAATTATAAGAATCCACCTACGAAATTATCTTCATTTCTATGCATTGAAGTAAGATGGTGGTTGAGCAGAGACGGATCATTCTAAAAAACGTCACTTGTTGTATCAATTGCAATGAAAAAGCAAGCCTTGAGACAAATTAGGCGATCCATATTAAGAAGAGAGAACACACAAGGAAATGGGCGAATACAAAGATGAAATGAGTAAAGCACGCACCTTTTCGACATCGGTGATGGAGAGAGAGTGAGCGAGACTCGGGAACAATTATGAATCTCCTGGGAAGAAAAAGAAAAGTAATAGATGAATATTTAGGGTTTCGGATTTGGCACCAGCTTAAGCTTAATTGGGGAATCCCGATGTGCAAATATGATAAAGTTTGGGGCTTATTGAGATTTTGCAAGGGAGAAAGCGAACCCGCTGAGAGAAATAGAGGCTGTTATTAAATAAGAGCTGGGACAATGGTAAAACACTCAAACGTTATCCATCTAAAAGAAATAACAAGAGTATGGCCACTCAAATCTTCTCAGCATCTCCCGTTATCTCCGCCTCCGTCATCAGAAAGCCGCTCCTCCCAAAGGCGATAGCCTCGCATCTAAGCACTTCCCTGGCAGCCGCTATGGCTGCGACTTCCGTTCTAACGATGGGTCCGGCGCTGCCGGCGGCGGGCGAGGGGAAGCAAGCGTACAAACTATACTACGGGACGGCAGCGAGCGCGGCGAACTACGGGGGTTACGGGGGGAACTCAGACAGGAAGGCGTCGGCGGAGTACGTGTACGATGTGCCGGAAGGGTGGAAGGAGAGGCTGGTGTCGAAGGTGGAGAAGGGGACAAACGGAACAGACAGCGAATTCTACAACCCGAAGAAGAGGACGGAGAAGGAGTACTTGACATTCCTGGCGGGATTCAGACAGCTGGCTCCCAGGGATGTGATCCTGAACAACCTTGCCTTGTCGGACGTGGAGCTGCAAGATCTAATAGCCGGCGCCGACAAAGTGGTGTCGGAGGAGAGGAATGACGAGACAGGGCAGGTCTACTATCTGTATGAGATCGATGGGGTCGGGAAGCACAGTCTGATCACAGTGACTTGCGCTAAGAACAAGCTCTACGCCCATTTCGTCAACGCCCCTGCGCCCGAGTGGAACCGCGACCACGATACATTGACCCACCTTCGCGACTCCTTCAAGACCGTCTCTTCTTCTTCTTGAAATTCCTCCTTCAAGTTCAGTATCATCCTTGTTGGATTTGTGTTTTGGTGAAAATGAGAATACATATATTGGAGTTTGCGATCCTTATCATGGAATACATATTATTCATACATAATAAAGCAGATAGCAGCAGCAAGCAAATGTCTTGAAGATAGAGAAACCAAATGTTGTCTGCAACTTTCCCGGCATCCACACGTAAAAAGTGTGTGCCTTCTTTATCTTATTACTATTCATACGACACAAGGGACTAGACAAGACAGAGAGCACGAGCAAGGACATTTTTACAATTCCCACGCCCAAGAGTTTCTCCATCCATCCTAGTGTCTTTTTCTATATAGTCTTCTTAATTATATGCATGGATACACACACATACATACACTGTTTATAAACAGCCCATAAAAATAAATGTTAGGGGCCTATATCTGTTGTATATCATGTGAAAGACAACATGTAAGGCGAGGGGAAAAAAAGTATGGAATGGAGGTTTCCTTTTGTGGGAAAACAGACAACCAAGTAGTGGTTTGATCATCTCAAGGCCGAAAGGGTTGTACTTTTAAGTTTTAAAAAATTGATGGTATAGAACAAATCCTCATTCCTTGTAAAAATTTTGCATTAAATAAAGGAAATCTTTGTCTCTGGGGATATGAACAGGTGTAGGGTTGAGATAAAATCTGGTGGTGGGTGCGTCTCCCCACACTGAATCACATATCTTTTTGCCGGCTTCTTCAACGGCTTTTTCTCTTCTCCCCCTTCCTTCGACGTCGTTTTGTCTCCATCCACTTTTTTCTCTATTTCTCTTTCTCTCTCTGTCACCTTCTCTGCTCCTCCCTTCTCTCGTCTACAGTGCCCTCCTCTTTACCTTTTTCGTTGTCCTATGAATTTGGTCGAAATGCCCATCTCCTTCTTCCTCCGCTAAACAACTACTAATCAGTAAAGTATCTTCCCCCTTCTTCTCTCTCTGTTTATATATTTTTTCCAATTTCATCTTCTCTCCTTTGTTTTTCTTTAATTTGTTTTCGATGCAGATATCCGTCGAGATTCTCCCTTTCCGTCTCCAATTGTCACTCGCCGCTCCAAACATCTTCGAATGTATGCCTCTCCTTCTCCAATTCGTCTTTCAATGCTCTTTTTTTTCTTTGGTATGCTTAAGTACACATTTCACCGCCTTGTACTGTTTTGTTTCTGCAAATCTATATATACATTAGTTTTTGTTCATTTTCCCCTGAGATTATGTGTCTGCGGTTGCATAGTTGCTAGTGTCGTTGGTATTCTTTTAAGGTATTTATTTACTCCTCTCCCAATTTACCTCAACAACACTAACTCCTCTTTCTCTCACATTGCTCTCTATTTCCTCCAATTGCTATTCTTTTGTTCTTTTCCTCAAATCCATTAAATACATCTCACTGTCTTCTTCTTCTTCTCAAGAGCAGTAGCTGAAATGAATGGAGATGGACCAGTTGAAGATGCTCATTACACGGAGACAGGATTCCCTTATGCTGCTACTGGAAGTTACATCGATTTTTATGGTGGTGCGGCTCAGGGGCCTCTAAACTATGCTCATGCCGGAACAATGCATCCTCAGGTACTTCCACTTTCCTTTTCTGGCCTGCTTCATATCGCCTTTAGCAGGTTTTTCTATGCTTAATATATATGTTTTCTATCTATTCATCTGTTGTTAGATGAGCTTATCATTGTGTATCCTCATAAATCACAGGGGGACATAAAAATGCATCGAGTCTCCCTTCTCCCGAAAACATAACTTTCTTTCTTTGCCTATTCTCAGGACAATCTCTACTGGACCATAAATACAAATGCATACAAGTTTGGATTTTCAGGAGCAGATAATGCTTCCTTCTATGGTTCTTATGACATGGACGATCATTTATTTAGGATGTCCATTGGGAGAACCAATTGGGACTACCATCCCATGGTGAACGTTGATGACCCTGAAATCACAGTTGCACGGTCTGTCCAAATCGGGGACACAGATGAGCACTCTGAAGCTGAAGAATGTCAGTTATTTCTGCTGATTCTTTTATGTATCCCTTTTCCTCTATTTGTTCATATTCTTTTCTAAGCTGAGTATTTGTCTGTGTTTACAGGCATTGCAAATGAGCATGATCCCGACAGTCCTCAGGTATGTGCAAATGATCTAAACGGTTTTTGTATCTGTGTCAACTTCGCAACTCTTGCCCATCTTTGTGAAGCCAGTGGTGTATCCGTGCAGGATGTGATCTAAACACTGATATGAATTCTATATGCTCGTTAATGCCATGTTGCCACAGGTATCCTGGCAAGATGACATTGATCCAGATACAATGACCTACGAGGTTCGTTCCAGTTTTCTTGTGGGGGCTTTTTTTTCCTTTTTGTTATTTGACGAAGATGTTCAAGAGAGGCAGCGAATTCACAGCTAAATGCGGGACAACATGTAAACTGTTTGGTTTGTGGATCAGGAATTAGTAGAGCTGGGGGAAGCAGTAGGAACAGAAAGCCGGGGGCTGTCTCAGGAACTCATAGAAACGCTTCCCACCAGAAAATATAAGTTTGGGAGCATCTTTTCCAGGAAAAGAGCAGGGGAAAGGTAAAGAGAAAGCTTAAGACAATGTTGGTATGAATTTACGTCACAGGTTTATACTAAAAAGAGTGTGTGATGAGCAGGTGTGTCATATGCCAGCTCAAGTACAAGATAGGGGAGAGGCAAATGAATCTGCCGTGCAAGCACGTTTATCATTCCGAATGCATTTCCAAATGGCTAAGCATCAACAAGGTATTAGTTATTTGACCTTACAGTTATTATGTTTGACATCCTCAGTTTAACTGATACTCTATGCATATGGAACACAGGTTTGCCCGGTTTGCAACAGCGAGGTCTTTGGTGAGTCCAACACCCAATGATCCTCCTCTTTTTTTTTGTTTCAATTGTTTTAGTGTAGTGAGAACCCAAAAGAATAGTCTAGAAGATGTCCACACTATACTCTCTCATGTTCAGTCCTTCTCTGTACATGTTAATTTTCTTCTACTTTCATTTTCGCTCGTCTGTGCTTTAAGTTTAACACTCACTTGTATTGTATACTAAATGGTAAGACAATTAAAAGATGTATCCATATATGGTGATGGTGCACAGGTCCTATCCCCAATCCCCATTTTCAAGTTTCTACTTCAAGTCTCCCACCCCTCGATTTATGCTCATTTGATCCTTCTCGTAGTAAGAAAATAGACCTACTACAAAATTTGGGGTGCGAGTACTTTAAGTCGACCAAACTTGGAGAGTGGATGCCGTTTCTCTAAATCTAGAGATTGTAAAGAAAATGGAAATGTACAGAATTCCCTGTAGAAACCTTGTAAAACGAAATGTAATTCTATGTAAAAAAAGAAAGAAGTAGTTGAGTGAATAATACATGATTTCCTATTTACAGGAAAGAGGTAGTAGAACGAAATTTAATTCTGTCACAGGAAAGAGGTAGTAGAATGAATAATACATGATGCCATAGTATGTGTGCAAATGTAATTGCAATATCTGTATCATTCAGTTTCCCGGTTTTGCCCTAACTTTCACATCTCCAGCGTAGTATATGCACACAGCTTGGCTTATATAAGAGTTTGTTCCTGGAGTTGTTCCTGTGAAGACCAGGCGCAATGCTGGTTAGAGATGCATTACTTGTAAAGAGGAAATATGGTCAAAGGGTTTAGTACCTCTGTAACAAACAAGGCATGGAAGCCATATGGGACCCTATGCGGCAGCTCCACCACTGCCACCGGCTCAGCAGACATTGTTTTTGCGTCTATCACATTCACACATGATTTCCTGCCCATTCTCAACCATCCTAATATTTTACCACAGAGACGCAAAAGAAACAAGTGATAACTGATAAGGAACTAGCAGGAGAGCTATTAACAATCCTGTGTTGTCATCATGAACAAAGAATATCAAGTAACCGTCGTCTTCTTCTGTTGCCTCACGCGGGACATATATTCCTTTATATTGCCTCCTACTTCCAGCACTCTCTTGCCTGTCTCCGCTTCCGCATGCAGATCAAACTTGATAATTCCTTGAACCTATGCGATACTGTCCAAAATTGTTCCATATACATACTCTGTTTCCTAAATGCACCAAACAAAACAGAGGTGAGACATGGTAAGGTTTCCTTACGAGGGACACAATGCATATTAACACACAAGAACAAGGGTAAACTCGTACTTTCCAGTGTAGCATTCGTTGCTTCTGGGGAAATCAACTGCAGATGCCGATAGTTTTTTCTGAAAAGCTGTGCCTGTTTTCATGTTGAATCTCATTTCTTACCTGCACAAGGAATAGTTGAGGAGGGTATATGGTTTACAGGAGAGTAGAACAGATGTAATAGGTCAGGGATTCTTACAGTTCGTTGTTAAAATTTTCAAGTTTTTCTTTAACATTCCCGCTGACCATGTCAAGATCAGGACTCTCAAGGCGACACATGATGAGGAAGACTTCATCCTCTTCTTCCCAAGCATTGGCTGGATATAGGAAATTCTTCACAAAAGTTTGATTAGTATATATATAGATCATAAAAATTTGTTGACATGAACATCTAAACTAACATAGAAAAGCACAAACCATCAAATCATGAGTTCATCCTTGGCATAGCGTGGAAGAACACCAAAACGAGCTTTTTTTCTGGGATCAAATGAGTATATCATTTTCTTTTCTTTCACCATTTCCTTCAAATCAATTTAAAAGATTCTCATAGAAAAATCAAAACAAGCAACCTTATTTGCTTTTTACTCTTACACCATTTCAAGAAAAGTATGGCCTGAACTGCATAGGAAGATCCATGAAGATAGCATAACTCTCAGTAATAGCAAAATTATGTATCATGATTGGCTCTGATATAGTAATTGGGACAGGTTCATGCATAATGCCATCTTTCGAGATCACTCTGTATGTGAGATAAGCTGGCATATGCGAATAGCCGAATGTAAACATTTCACCTACAGAGACAGTCCATTATGGGTCACTGTGTCAAGAGAGATAGTAACTTGTTTTTTAGAAAACTGTGTAGACCTACCCGTAACGGGGTAAACTTTTGGGTGAGCAGTGAAGGAGTGGGTCAATCTATTGTCATAATCTATCATGCCAAGAGTTTGCAGTCGTCATCTTCCAAATGTAGAAATGATTAGAGAAATGGAATGGGAAGAATATAAGTATTAGAGATCAACTTATATAAAAGAATACAGTTTATGAATTTTAGGAGATATGATCAAAGAAGATGAATCTATGGATAAGATTGCACAATTTCTTGGCTTTTTATTCCCATAAGCATATCGGTTCTCTACTTTTTTATCTAGGAAAGACTTTTTAAACTGTTAATTTAATATACTTTTTCTAGAAAAGATTTTTTAAACCTTTAATATACGGGTTTGATGACAAAAAAAAATATATATAAATTTATGGAAAAGATTCGGTGAATTGACCAAGACGGAAAAACAAGTCAAAGAGAGTAACAACACTAATTATAGTAATACCAAATTTACCATTCTAGCATTACTGTAGAGACAAATTAAGAGATGATCATAAGAACACTAAATGAATCCCAGGGGAAATGATAATAGAGTAGAGAAGCTCTCACGGGAAGAAACCCATGGACGGGGAGATCCTTGAGGGGAGGAGTTTCATCCCGGAGGGGAGCGAAGTTACCGGAGAGGTAGTGAAGAGGGAGGGAAGCATCGTGCATGAGCTTGACGACAAGTCTCTCAAGAAGATCGACAAGCTTGGAGGAGAAACCTCTGGAGAGTTTAGGCTTGATGGAGACTATGCTCCCATCCCTGAGCCTCCGCCATGATTTGCAGAGGATTGATTGACTAGTGAACTGAGAATTGACGATGACGAAGATCGATATGATATGTTTGTCCTTAGGCCGAAACACTGCCACGTAACCAGTCCTTTGGACTCTCTTTATTTACCACTTTACCAACACAATTTACACAACAAGTCAACAAATATATTATTGACGACACAACCAATCAATCTCTTCTTTTTTTTTCATCAAACCCTATATAATAATTAACGGTTTATAAACTCTTTAGAAGAAAAAACTAGGTGAGAACCATCGTTTTTACATGCAAAAAGAATAATTCGGATTAAATCTAAAACGATACTTTAACAAGTTGAAATTAATAAGTTTTGAAAGTGCGGAACACGCTGCGGAAATATGCCACTCAAATTGGTGCAAGGTTAACCGATGCTTGATGGTCGACCTTTGGGAGATACAATACCATACGAAATAAAAAAAATATCTGTTGTATTTTGAGGATTCTAACTTTTGTCGGAAGTGCCAAGACGCTCGGTCTCTGATGAGGGTGATCACAAGAAAGACAATTTTGATCTCCTATTACAGTAAACACAATCCACTTATCATCTTTCTTCATGAAGTAGGAAGACACCATAATTCTCTTCATAATGAAGGATTTCGATAAACATAAAATCTCTTAAGAGATGAATTCAGAGAGAATAATCTGTTCACAAGATAGAAACTTAACGCTAATATATTATCTATTTCAAGGGAATAAAAAACAAAAGGGTCCATAATTGTAGTTAGGAACAGAAACTTCTTTTTAATCCAAGATATTGTGGTACTCGCATCTCTTGTAAAGAAAGACGAAGTGAAAAAGTTATCTCATGTCCGCGACAAGAGGAAGATTGAGAATGTGGAAAAAGTACTAATATCATCAGTTGATAACAGGCCTTATAGACTATAGTGGGATTTAAATTAAATAACTTAATTGGGCCATTGACGCCCATATTAGCACCAATGATGGATCTAACCCCTTTGGAGTTATGTAGAGACCACTTGTCAGAATACTTTCTTCTACTAGCGATAGGAGCTTCGGCTAATTCTGATAACAGCGGCGGAGCTTCACGGTGTATCCTGGTACACTGGTAGAGGCGCCACACCTATAACTCCACCACTCCGATCTTGGTCCTCCACGCAGCGATAGATCAAGGAGTACTTTCCTCGGAAGCAATGGTTTTTGTCCGTTGTGGAGGTTTTGGCGAAGAGTAGTTGAATAGAGTTACTAGATGTCTTCGGGATTTACCCGAGAAAGCTTCAGATCCATCGGTTCTAAGTCAGCGATTTGAGGTGGAGATATCCGGAGTGACGACGTCAAAGACCCAACCGGGCAAGAAGAGAAGCTAGGGTTGGGGCCTTTTATAACAAGGCCTATCAAGTTTCTCCGAAATAAGCCTAAGAGGAAGGCTTGAGAAGAGCAAAGGCAGAGGATACGGCTCCAGCAAGCTTTCGCCGAGTGAATCTTGTGTACATCAAAGATGTAGATTCGGTGAAATATGTGGATTTCTTCGAGCGTGGAGCCCGAGACAGCCTCCTCCCCGGCGATGAAATAATCTTTGGAGGGGAAAGAGAAGAATCACCGGAAGGGATGCCGTAGATCTCCGACCATCGGGACTTTATTCGAAGGGATCTCACTGTTTAGCTGATAGAGTGCACCGTTGACATACTAGTCGCGACGGTGACATATAGCTCTTGTCGGTGGGCTTGAGATAATTGCAAGTAGATCTCGGTGGAGACAAAATAACCAAGCAAAAGATGAGACCGGAGTTTGTCAAAAAAAAAAGTCGGAGCTTTGAGAGAGGGAAAAGAACTCGTTTAGAATCTCCGACCATCCGATGTTAATTAAAGGAAAGCAAGTCAAGTTCATGTGGATCACTTTATTGATCGTTACATAGAATTCAATTAAGATATTATATGAAAATATTATTTCTTTCATTCTCATAATAATATTGGATTCACTGTTGTCAAGAAAAAAAAAACCAAAAATTCTGGAGAACTAGATAAAAAGTGGAAGTGGCGGCCGCATGGAAAAATTTGAGACCCGTTTCGACGTAGAAATTCACAGTAGAAAAATTGTCTCGGTATTGGTGTCTAGGAGCTTTTTTGTTGGGGACTTGCCCAAAAAAAAGCCAATCAATCTCTGCTTTTTCTTCTTTTTTTCTAGTAACAAGTCAACAGGTATATACTCTTGACCATACAATCCATCAATCTCTTCTTCTTTTTTGCTGGATGGTCCATAATTATATTAAAGCCTGTTTTGGCCCACACAAAACCCTACACCAACAAAGTCAACAGGTATATACTCTTGACCATACAATCCATCAATCTCTTTTTTTTTTTTTTTGCGGAATGATCCATAATTATAATAATAGTCTGTTTTTACGCACACAAAGCTCATATATTAACAAGAAGTCAACATATATATTGTTGACCACACAACACATCAAACTCTTCTCTTCTTTTTGGCGGAATGGTCTATAATTATATTAATAGTCTGTTTTGGCCACACAAAGCCCATACATATATATGATTTATATATACGAGTCCATGACAAATCTCTAATGAAGGAAGGCCCGTTCAATCGCTGATTACTAACAACAACGAATTCATTTTAGTAAAAAACGAATTCAACTTTCAATAGAAAAAGACATTGGGAATCAAGAATACAAATATTACAAATGTCTTTTGATTGTTCCTAACAAACTAAGCACATAAAATGAGCTGTTCCCCAACTTCATAAGGAGGCGGCAATACATCGTGCACATTTACAAACACATCTTCTTCTCCACTTTCTGGAGTCCCAGATATTGGGGAATCTAAGACACAGTCCGGGATTGCCCTCAAGCTTTCTTCCAGCAACGAACTTACCGTCTGCAATATAGAATGCAACACTCAAAACACCAATTTAAAGCTTTGTAACATGTTACTACCAAAATCACACACCGTGCTCTCCCTGAAAGCAGCGTCTGCTCTGCGCTTCCACAAGCTATTTCCATTCTCTGAGTGGAAAAGGTTTAGCAGAGGCTGCAATGAATTGGAACATTTTCAGTTCTCACACAAGACTCGTATTACTTTTTCCAACACCTACTGCTTTCTTGTTTAAACCACACCTACCTTCACTAAATCCCTCACATTAGGCCTCCCGTTTCCATGTGTTCCTAAGACAGAGTCTCCATATACTTGATATTGCTCAAGAACCTACCCAACACTCAGATTTCGAAATTCTTTGTATCAGCAAATCGTCAGGTTTGACAGACAAAGCAACTCAAAAGCTGAATATTCCACCAGAACCTGACGGCGTGTAAGGCCTGTGCTAGGTACACCATAAACTGCAGTGTCAACACGTCCTAGCGTCTGCCATGGGCTGTCAAGGATAGACACCAAATCAATAAAAACAGGGCTCTGATATAGAGCTCATACCAACCTTGGCAAAAGATTCCACATACTTGTTGTATGCAGCACGCCCTACCATGACTCCGTAAGCTCCTTCCTTGAGTGCAGCGTTTACCTTACAATCACAAGATTTTAATCAGTCTTACCCCGGTAGAAATAATCTGGGCAGAAAGTTAGTCTCTCATATCTAAGATGGGATCACCTTTGATACAGAAGTAATGCCTCCATTAATTGTGAATCTCAAGTCCGGAAAGTCACGCACGAGCGCATAGTAGTACTCATACCTGAACTACGCCCAAAAAAAGGTGACTTAAAAGAAACAATAGATTATACACAAGTGCTTTTAGAAAAGAGGGTAATCAAGAGGCAAGTTATGGTAAAACATACTTTAGAGGAGGGATTCTCCGGTTATCAGCAGGGCTTATCCCACCTAGCAGAGCCTTCCTTGAATGCACAATGAAATGCCTGGTTGGGGATAGAGTAGAAACCTTGTAGACAAAGTCACCTAAGAGTAAAGGAAAGAAAGTATTAGTACGTAGTGGCATATCCAGACCCAGTCCATACGAGACTTAAAAACAGTAGGCACTTGGAACCAAAAACTCACAGAGCTGATCATAGGAGTCATGATCGTCTACACCAATTCGGCATTTGACAGTAACAGGGACATTGGTATTGGCAGCAATGGCAGACATTGCCTCTCCAACAAGCTTACAAAGAAAGTGTGACCATTAAGAAAGAGCAGATATAGCTTGAAATTATGAGGAGTAACAGACGGACCTTGGGTTTGAGCATGAGGCTAACACCAAAGCATCCATGGCCGGCTACCTTAGGACTAGGGCACCCACAGCTATCTCAACAAAACAAAAAATCCCCCCAGTTAAATTTCTTCCAAGTCCAAGGCTCAATGAGGCGAAAAGAAAACTGTACAGACTTGAGATTAATTTCGTCGTATCCGTAAGCATCAGAAAGCTTAGCAGCCTTTGCAAGATTTTGAACATTGCTCCCACCGATTTGAAGAACAATAGGATGTTGATGGGGAGGAAATGCTAAGAACCTGTCCTGCGGCAAAAGTGCAAGAGGAGGACATGTCTAGCGAGAGTCCAAAGAATAAAAATATTATAAGGAATAAAAGTAGTCACCAAATTGGTCTGCTGGTGAACAAGAGTTTCAGCGGCAATCATTTCGGTGTAAAGCCAAGCGTGCTTTGTTATGAGCCGAGCAAGCGTCCGGTAATGATTATCTGTCCATTCCATCATCGGGGCGACGCTGGAGCAGAAAACTCTAGTGACGACCGGAAATAATCAAGAAATCGTGGGAAAGCTGAGTTTGAGAGAGCCTGCAAACCTGAAGAGAGGAGGAAGATAGGGAGATGAATTGGTAGCTTTTGTGGAGAATCTAGCAGTGGGTTTGAGTATCGGCGAATGGAGATGAAAAGAGGACTTGAACATCTCCGAGACATTTGGTCGAACAGATGGTAGGCACCACATTGGGAGAAGATAGATTAGCGAAAGAATGGAAAACGATTTCTATTTACTACTTGTGATGGGCCTAGCCTAACTTTGCTTATGATGGAGTAGGAAAGGCCCAGCAAGTGTCTCAATTATTTAATGTGACTACGACGACACGGGATAAGAGTCAAAGATTGGGTAGCAACGACAATGACGGAAACGCCCACGTTCTCGGGTCGGGGACTTTGGCAGATGATGTAAATAAGTGAATAAAAGGAAGGCAAAGTGAAATGGTGCTTTTCCCACTCAGTTTGACTTGTAATATTCCATTTCATCTTCCTCGTTGCGTGATTCCTTGGTTGTATAAAAAAAAGGCAGCTGAATCTGCAAGTTAGGGTTCTTAATAATTCTCTCTCCGACATGAATCTTTCCCCAATCTCCAGGTACTCTCTTTTTCCTTTCTCCCCTTTCTACAATTTCTCCGATTACCGATTCTCATAAAACCCTAGCTTTCTTACGATTTATTTATCCCGCAGTTTAATTTAAATCGCAACTAAAAAGGATGAAGAGACTAAGATCCAGCGACGACCTTGATTCTTATAATGATAAGAATGTTGAGGGAGAACCTTCCAACTCCGACCGCCCGGCCTCTTCCTCCCACCGGGGTTTCTTCCACAAGTCCTTCTCGGGCAACAATTTCTCTCGCAACCGTGACCGCCAGCCGTTTGTGTCCGGCAGGCGATCAAATCGTGACTTTGCTGGCGGCTTCGATAATCGAAGGAAAGAGCCGGATGCCCGCTACCATCGATCTGAGAGCGCTTGTTTTTCAAGGAGAGCTTTTCCAAAGGGATTTCGTTCTGGGAGGGAGAGGCCCAAAAGGGAAGCTAGTGTTTCTTCCTGGAGGAGGTTTGGTGGTCCTGTTAATAATGACTTTGGCGGTGATGACCGAGAACGGAGATTAAGGGACCCTGATAAGGAAAGGACTGTCAAGTCCCCTACTTGGTCCAGAGACTCGGCTAACGACCATTCTAAATTGAAACTGGATTCCAGAAATTCCCGCTCCAGGTCCAAATCTCTAGCTTCTCCTACATGGTCCAAAGATTCCGGGAGTGAGCAATCCAAGAGTGTTGGAAATGTTGTCAAGAAATGCGAGGAGGAAGTGCAGGGTAAGAGCAGTAGAAGCAGTAGCGAGATGGAGGAAGGGGAGCTCGAGCCTGATCCTCAACGAGAGACCGCGTCCGGCCTTGCTCATACCACAGATGACAGTAAAGAACCTTCCTGCGCTGCTGATGATCATAAGAACGCAAGGACTGATAGCAGCTTCCAGGAGATTAAAAAAACCGCTGAGTTTGATGCCCAAACTGAAAGTAGCATGGAAGTTAGTCATGTGGCTGGTGATAAGGAAATGAAAACGGCTGAGAGCATGGCGGATAAGAAAACTGTTGAGAAAGGGGAAAACGTGCCTGAGCATGCGACTGAGAGCGTGCCTGCTTCACAAAACAACGTGATTGATACTTCTACAGATTTGTCTAGTGGACACGAGCTTAGAGATGACACAAACACTGCTGCAGTCAATGAGATTACAGACATGGTCAATGATAATGGTGACAAAGGAGAGGAATATAAGGAGAACCATGAAGTTAAGTTGGAAGAGAGTCTTTATCCAGCTGTTCCTGAACGGGTTCAGGCTGAAGAGCTTAAGCGAGTGGAGGATAATGCTGGTGATGCCAACAAAGCAGAAGTTGATGCCCCGAAACGTGTTGAGGAAAATGCTCTAGGAAATAGATCACCTGGTGAATACGTTAGCATTGTCTCAAATAGCTCCGTCCACAAAAGCGAGGACGAAGGCAACAACTTTGATGTCCCACTTACTCATTTACTTGGAAATGCTCTCTATTCTGAAGAAAAGGCTGAGGATCTTACTGATAGGGATAAAGATGAAAAAGATGACAACTTTGGAGGACCAAGTATCAGAGGGTTTGAACTGTTCTCTAGTTCTCCAGTTAGAAAAACAAATGACTCTTTGCAGTCAGGTGTTAATAAGCCAAAGGATGAGAAGTTGTTGTTGGAGCCACTCGATCTGTCACTTAGCCTACCAGATGTATTGTTGCCTATTGGTGGCCAGGATACTAATCAGTTTCTGGGTTCGCCAGTCCGTTCTGGAAGTGTTCGGTCGTTTTGTACCAATTCCGATGGCTTCACCATGTCTATGTCTTTTTCAGGTTCTCGTTCATTTAATCATAATCCAAGTTGTTCGTTAAATCACAATATTGGAGATAATGAGCAGTCAGTTCATAGCCGACCTATATTTCAAGGTATAGATTGGCAGGCACTGTCTCATAATGATTCAAGGTACAACGAGAATACAGTCTATCAAAGACTGATGGAAAATGGAAATGGTTCAGTTCAACCTCAAGCAATGAAAGGCATTTTAATCTCTGGTCAAGCTGATGAAGAGCATATTAGATTGACCGATGGGAGCTCTAAGGCAGCAAATAGACTTGAGAAACAATTGAGTTTCCAGAAAAGTGGTGATGTTAGATCAGCATGTCCAAGAACGGGCTCTCTTGAAAATGGTTCGAAGTTTAATGTTGAGAAGAAGAAAGCCAATGAATTTTTCAGTGGTAGCAATTCCTGGATAAGTGGCCTGGAAGCTGGTGGGGATGATTTTGTTGAGACGGTCATAAGATACATTCTATCCGACTCTATGCACGCGATGACCAAGAGATTTCATGAGATGCCCACTCGATACATAACTTGCGTGAAGGAAAGCATCGGGCAAATGATGCTGAACATAGATAAGAATGTACAACTTTGTGCTTTTCAAGATGCTCTGCAGAACAGAACTGATATAACACTGGAATTGCTTACAAAATCTCATCGTGCTCAGTTGGAGATCTTGGTCGCACTGAAAGCTGGGCGTTCTGATTTCCTTCAGTTAGACAACAGCATCCCGTCTTCCCATTTAGCTGAGATATACATGAACATGAGATGCAAAAATCATTCTTGTAGGATTCTGGTGCCTGTGGATGAATGTGATTGCAAGGTTTGTTCAAGGAAGGATGGGTTTTGTAGTGCTTGCATGTGTCTTGTGTGCTCAAATTTTGATATGGCATCCAACACTTGTAGCTGGGTTGGGTGTGATGTTTGTCTTCACTGGTGCCACACAGATTGTGGGATAAGGGAATCTTACATCCGGAATGGTATTAATGCTTCTGGTACTCCAGGAATGAAAGAGATGCAATTTCATTGTCTCGCCTGTAACCATCCCTCGGAGATGTTTGGCTTTGTCAAAGAAGTGTTTCTGAATTTTGCCAGGGAATGGAAAGTTGAACGATTTTGCAAGGAACTGGAGTATGTCAATAAGATATTTTCATCAAGCAAAGACTCTAGAGGAAAACAGCTGAGACAAGCTGCTGATGCCATGCTAGCAAGTTTGAAAAGTAAATCGATAGACCTTCCTGAAGCTTGCAATCGGATATTGGGTTTCATTTCAGGTGTGCGAAATTGTTTAAATTGAGTTGGCTTTATCTGTGTTTGAAATATAGCTTTATCTATCTGCATTAATATAGATAGATGGTCACACGGTGTACATGTGAACACGTATTGGTTAAAAAAATTCTTGTGATATCTGCGCCATAGATATTCCCTGTAAAAAAGGTCATTGCTGATCATCCATCGCTCAGTCAATAATTTGCTTGTGATTGCAGGTTGTGGTGTCTCCACTCCTAGTGAAACTAGTACACCGTTCAGATGTGAACAGCCAAAATCTAGGCATGAGAGGGGAAGCCCTAGTCAGGACACGGTGTGGATGAGATCAGTGTGCTCAGATAAACCGCATCATCAGCTTAAAAGGTCAGCAAGCGTAGTTGATGCATTCCACAGAGACAGACAAGCTGAAATATGTGGAGTGGAAGCAGGTTTGAGAAGGGGATCTCCTAAGGAACCTCGTTTTGAAGAACTAGAGAGCATTGTGAGAATGAAGCAAGCAGAGGCAGAGATGTTCCAAGGACGGGCAGATGATGCAAGAAGAGAAGCAGAGGGGCTGAAACGAATAGCAATAGCAAAGAAAGAGAAGATAGAGGAAGAGTACAAGAGGAGAATGGGGAAGCTGAGCATGGAGGAGACAGAGGAAAGGAAGAGGAGGAGGCACGGGGAGTTGGAGGCAATGGAGAGAGGGCAGAAAGAGTTTTATGAGATGAAGATGAGAATGGAGGAAGAGATGAGAGGGCTGCTCACCAAAATGGAAGTAACAAAGCAGAGTCTGGCCTTGTAATAATTGTACTAGCCATTATATGTAATGTACGCACAAACCGCCTCGTATGTAATCTTGAAGATAAATGTAAGGTCCCTTTTCTAGAGAGCATTAAGAGTTTTCCAACCGACCTGTACAGCTCTTACCATTTCTGATAGTAATAATCAATAAATAATGACAAGAAGCAAATGGCAATCATAGTGATACAACCGGTGAGGTATAAAGGATAACGAACAGACTAGACTTGGTCGTCTACACTCGCATTGCCTATCTCCCAAAAGGACCCCATTTACAAAGGTGGTAGTTGGTTAGTTCGCAGCTGGAGGCTTGAAGTCTATCATCTCCCTGATGTTCAACTTGATGGATGGCCCCATTGACGAGCATATGTGTGCGCTTTTCCAGTACACTCCTTTTGCTCCCTTCGGCTTGTTTGTCTCCACGGATTTCTGCATTCATCATTTACGTTCCCCTCTTCATTTTGTAATTAAAAAGCAGATATACCTAGTAATAAAGATGGAGAATCAGCCTACCACTGCTGCAAGGAAGTTTATGAGCAGCTCTTCCTCTGTAAAATTAACTTTCCCAAAGGGAATGTGAACAATCCCAGTTTTGTCTGCTCTGAATTCTACTTTCCCCTTCTTGAACTCTTCTATAGCCTGAGAGATGCATGCATCTTTAAGCCATGATTACCAGAATGAGGAGATGTTGCAAAGTAGGCTTGCTTACCTGGGGAATGTTAGCTGTGACGGTACCAGCCTTGGGATTTGGCATGAGTCCCCGTGGGCCAAGAATCTTTCCCAGGCCAGCAACCTAACCACCAAGTCCAAGAATGTTAGGAATAGATAAGAAATCTCATGACGGTTTCATATGCTCTTAACAGCTACAACATTATTTAATAAAACAGGCGAAATGAGGTGGAAAACACAGACCTTGACCATCATATCCGGGGATGCAATTAACTTGTCAAACTCCATGAACCCTCCTTTAATTTGTTCGATCAAATCATCACTACCCACAATATCTGCACCAGCATTTTTGGCTTCATCGACCTTCTCACCTGAATGTTCAACATGGAAATAGTGCAAGGCAAATAATAAGAGAAGAATAAACCACATCTTTTTAAAGAAAAAAAGACCCACTCTTTGAATATGTTGCTAACTCAGGGGAGAGAAGAGAAACAGAAAGATCGGAAAAGATAGATGCAATTTTCCCAGTGAAATACACAAAGAACTCCATCCAATCTTAAAAATTGAAGGGTGAATCACACCAACATATCTAGAGAAGCAGTGACAGGGGTAGTAAAACCATTGACTTAACAAGACGCAGTAGAGAGAGTATGGTGGGCGAAATTACCTTGTGCAAGAACAGCCACTTTAACAGTCTGGCCGGTTCCCTTAGGCAGGCTCACCTATAAGAAAATGCATTGAGATGGAATGTGAATGAAGCACAAGTTGCATATATGGAGGAAACCCAAAACTGACCGTTGCTCGGAGCTGCTGATCATTGTACTTAGGATCGATGTTGAGACGGAAATGGGCTTCAACCGACTCCACAAACCTTGTGTTTGCGGTTTGTTTAAGCAAAGATATAGCAGTCTTGACGTCATACTCCTTTTTGGTTTCCCTTAGCTTTTGGATTTCCAAAAACCTCTTAGACCTTGTCTGCCAAATGTAGCAAATGCAAACATTAAAGGATTGGACCCAAAATAATAATTTAACTTAAAAATTCAAAGCATACTCTATCTCTCTTGAGAACCAAAGCGGCTTTTCCTTTCTTAGGCTTGGGCGGATCAAGGACGGCGGTGACTGTCTGCTCTGTGTCCTCCTCCGTGTCGACGTCAGCCTCTGCGGCCACGGCGGATACAACTACCCGTAAATATCGGTTGGAAGCTCTCTCAATAGCAGCACATCTTCTCACCCTGGAACCCCCGAGGAGAAGAAGCGGGACGCTAAGGTTGTTGGGTCTGGGACTGACAAAAGAGAAAAGAGACAGAGTAGTAGTAAGGTCCTGGGAACGAGTGGATGCGCCGTATGCTAACATGGGAGTGGGGTGAGTGGCACAGGCAGCCATTGCTTTTTAGAGCTCTCTCTTTGAAGACGAAAACGAAGAGCAGTGAGCATTCCTCTCCCTAATCCCTAAGGGGATAACATAACTCTCTCTTTCTAAGCTATTATACTCTGCATGATGGTGCACCATCGCTACCGTGTTCCTACTTAGACATCTGTCTTATTCTGGACCGTTGGATCTTTTACAACCACATGCGCATCCTCGTGACCTTGCCAACCTCCTCTTTTTTAATTCCCAAATCTGATTTCGAGTTTGTTTCCCGCCCGTCGAAGAACGAAACCCTCAGCTCTGCAATTCATTTGAGGTAAGTTGATCCTAATTCCTCTACATTCTATTCCGATTCTTTCGCTTTCTCCTTCAGTTTCAAATTTTCCCACATATTTCTCGCCAGTTTTATTGACCTTCGTGTTCATGGTGGCTGATTTTGGGTGTTTCACTCTAGACTGAGCTCGTACCGATAAGGAGAGATGTCAAACGTTACTGTCTGTGCGCGATTTAGGCCATTTAGCACAAAAGAGATCCGAGATCAGTGTGTTCGAGGCATCGACCCTGAAACCTTCGTTTTCCAAGTTTGTACTCGACACTATGTGCTTCATTCATGCATTACTATGAGTTTGTTTTAGTATCGCGTTGAGTCACTAGTTATCTTGCCTATAGGATGACAAGGAAGATGAATTTACATTCAGCCTTGATAGAGTTTTTTATGAGGACTCTGCCCAAGCTGCGGTTTATGACTTTCTGGCTCTGCCAATCATGAGAGGTACTCTACTCTACTCATCAATGATCTGTGCACCTCTTCTTCTGTTGGGAATTTAGATCTATACATTGAACACCAATGTAATGGTCACTTTGCATCTTAACTTTCTCCTTTCAGACGCTGTGAATGCTATCAACGGAACAATCATCACTTATGGACAGGTTTGTTCGAGTAATCTCTTTCCCAATTGCATACCTGAAATATGTTTTCAACCTCTTTTTTTGAATTGGTTACAATTTTTGGCCGATTTTTACATCCTCAATTTGATCGTTTATTTTATATTATGCAGACAGGGGCTGGGAAGACATATTCCATGGAGGTCACCTAAATAATCTTGATATATATTTGAGCTGTACCCATTGCACTAGGACCTTGCCTTCTGAATAAAATTGGTTCTTCTATTGATTCAGGGACCAGGCATCCAGGACTGTGATGAGCACAAGAAAGGATTACTTCCAAGGGTGGTCGATGGGATGTTTGAGCAAATAAGCTCTTCCAAAGATATTGCAAGTTTCACAGTTAAATTGTCTATGGTAGTGGTCTAACTGCACTTCTTTACGCAAGTTTATGACATTTGTTAGAACTCTCCTGTATAAATATATCTCAAGTGCCTTTCTCTCCTGTAGGTGGAGATCTACATGGAAAAAGTCAGGTAATGTATATGCCTATACTTCTCTCTGATTTCTTCTAGGGTATAGCTTATCGGTGAATGAATATGTCTCTAATTCTCTCAGGGATCTGTTGGATTTATCAAAAGGAAACATACAGATCAAGGAGAGCAAAACACAAGGAATACTGTTGTCAGGTGTTACAGAGGTTAGCTTCATTGCCTTATGTCATCTGTTAGTGTTGAGAAACAATGTTACAGGGAGGTAAGTTTTAATCATTCGTTGCTTCAGGTGCCTGTATCAGATTCAGCCGAGGCATTACAACATCTATGCGTAAGATAGCAGCTACCCTGACTTTCTTGATTAACTACTACTGCCTTCTTATTTCTAAATTCTGATCCCAATTGCCATTTCAGACTGGTTTAGCTAACCGTGCAGTTGGGGAAACCCGTATCCTCTTGGTTTATTAGCACTTGTTCAGTGTTTCCACATTTAAGGAATAGTTAGTTTAAGAACATGCTTCACCGAGTTGACTGAAAAGTTAGACCTGATTGAGAGTCATCATGATTATGTTTCCAGTTTAACTATGAACGACAGAAATGAATATGTCCAGCAGTAGAAGCCACTGCGCTTACTTGTTCACAATCCAGCAGGACTCAGTTAAAGATAAGAGGTCAAGCTTTCTCACAATCAATCATAAAACTGTGATGCTGTAATGGTAGATCTTATGTAAAGATTTCGGCATGTGAACAGAACAAAAACAGGAAAACTGATTCTTGTTGACCTGGCTGGCTCAGAGAAAGCAGACAAAACTGGAGCAGAAGGTAGGGTTCTTGAAGAGGCGAAGACAATCAATAAATCGCTCTCGGCCTTGGGGAACGTGATATACGCTCTTACAAGTGGCTCACCTAGCAAAGCGAATCACATACCATATCGTGACTCCAAGCTTACTCGCATCGTACAGGATGCCCTGGTTAGTTCTCTTCTCAGGTTGGTTCTATTATATAATTTTCCAGCTTGATCTCAATTCTATCGTTGTTTCTCATGCCACAGGGTGGGAATTCTCGAATGGCACTGCTTTGCTGTTGCTCACCAAGCACTTCGAATGCATCTGAGACGCTCTCAACCCTCAGGTTTGGCATGAGGTATGCATCTCAGTGTCACACTAGATGGACCGTAACGTTTTCATGTTCCACGTGTTACATTATTGAACGTCTTTAAGACTGATGTTTGCTTCCAATTACTATACAGGGCAAAGCACATAAAAGCATCACCACGTGCCAGTGAAGTAAAATCTGCCAAGACTCAGGAGGAACCCTCCTTGGTAACCAAAGATGAAAAATGTGGGAGGCTCCTAGAGAAGGTTAAGATTCTGCCACAGCCATTTCCTCGCTCTGTCTAATATTGAGAAAACGGAATCTAGAAAATACGTATGCAATATTGTTATTGTATGCAGATGAAAGAGAGAATGAGCAACGAAGACATCAAAATGCTAGAAGAAATGTTCATACAGGAAGGGATCATTTTCAGCCTAGATTCTATTGAAGAAGTGGAAACAGCATACGAAGATGTTGCATCAAAAACTATAAAATCCTTACAGCAGACCGTTGAAGAACTCCTACTGAAAGTCAAAAAGGTAAACTAGATTGGAGGGGTTTGAAAGGGTTCATTTACATAATAATAAATATATAATTAGAGAATGGGAGTGGAATTATGCAAGCTGGCCCTGTTGTTTCCTCTTTGCAGTTAGAAACAGATAACAAGAAGGGTTTTCAGGAACAAGCATTGCGAAATTACGTACCTGATCCGGTTGGAAAGATGCCAAGGTTCATCAGTTCTTGGTATGCATCTTTCTTTACATCCTAAAACAGATTAACTGAACATACTATCTTGGTAATGTAGAAGATATGGGCAAAAGTGACAGGTAAAGAGGTAAGTTGCTCGTTTTAGTATGTGAGGCAGCAAAACGGATATCAATATTCCAAAGTTATGAAATAGTAGATAAAGAATGGATGGGGGAGAATAAAAGCTAATTAAGAGAAAAATTACAATCTCGGATAGAACATTTTAGTAACGAGCGGTGTCAGGGAGAGGAGTATCATCGAGGAAGTGAATGACGAGTGAAAGAGAGCGTTTTGGCTGGAAGCTGGGAACTTGATGACCAGCCCCTCTCACGGTGGCAAATGTCAACTTCCCTTTGTACTCCTCTGTGTATCCTCCCACCTCGGCCCCTAGGTACCACGGACGTCAAGCCGTTTTAGCCGTTAGATTCATCGTCTTGAGGGAGTATTTGGTAGACGTAACCGGAATTCTCCCATCCATGTCTCCGCTGAACACCCAGACACGGACGCCATGACCCATCAGCTCCTTGATGAGAGGAACCACTGTGGTAGGACTGTCGTTCCACTTCTTTATCACATTGTTGCAGGGCTGCCACTCGTAAGGCAGCTTTGTAGCGTTTGCGTGCAGGGCCGCTTGGACTTCCGGTCTGTTCAGGTAGGCCTGCACGTAATGGTCGCTGCACGGATCAAACTCCCTTATTGTGGTTCCTCTCTTGGGCCTGCGAGTGAGTGTGGAGTTAAGACACAAGGGGGCGTATATGTTGTAGATGTCTAGGTAATACGTGTCCATGTCGATTTGGTCCGACACCACCGCGCATTCCTCCCTCATCACACTCACAGACTCCGTCTTGAGATCGCAGTTGTTCTTGAGTCTAACCAAAGAATCTTCGGAGATCAACGCGTGACTCTCGAAAAAGTCGTACATACCCATCAAGTCGGTCTCGCCGTTGATCACCGCATTTCCTATCAGAATACCCTTGAGATTAAGGAAGCTCCGGTGATGGAGAAGGATAGTATGGGCAAGTTGGGGAACATAGTGTCCGGCATAACTCTCACCAGCGATGTACAAGTCCCTGCCTTTGTACTCCGGGAACCTTTCCAACCATTTCACCAAGAAGATGTAGTTATCTGCTCCAGTGTTCCTGTCCCCGTGCTTCTCTAGATCCGACGTTTTGTTGGTGTACGAGAATCCCAGTCCCACCGGCGATTCTAAGAACAACACGTTCGCAGCTGCACGATACACCGTGGAATATACTTTAATCACCTGTGCGCTCAAGAATCGTTTAAGATTTTAAAAGAAGAAAAAAATGTACCATTGTTCCATGCATATCGGTTCCGAAAAAGCGTTTTGCCGTCGCTGTGCACTCTGAACGGCCCAAGCTCTTGCAAAGCTCCATACGCCAGTGACGAGCATCCCGGTCTTGTTTATTTCATTGTTTCCAACACAATTTATCTTTTTCTTTTTTGGGGTCAAATCCAACACATTATACTGTATATGGGTACCTATTTCTGTAACCAAAATCTCGATGATTTTGGGGTCAATCCAACACATTATAATTTCTTTGATGAATTAATGAATATAAATAATATTAAGAAATAGATTCACAAGTAGAGCGCGCAACAAAGCACGCCGAGAATTCCTCGGCATGTGACATTGAAACCCATCGAAAAAGGCAAATCATTTTTTCTTTTTCTTTTTCTTTCTCGATTTTTTATAGGGGGCAGTGTCTTCATATAATATAATTATTAGTGTGACAATTATTAGTTCCGAAAAAAAAAATAAACAGAGAGGGAAGAAGCAGGGAGCAGGCTTAGGCATATGGTATGGTCCTCAAGGTTATTATATTCTGCAAATCATATAACATGGATTAATTAAACACCAGAGAAAAAGGACAACCTTGATCAAACTAACATTCTTGTTCATCTTTCTTCTCCTTTGCTATATACTTACATCTATAACCAGTTATAAATGATTTTTAAATATGCAAAAACGATATAAATCAGTAAAGTTGAAGATATATGTGTATGTACTAAGATGAATCGTACCACCGTTGAGCCAGAGAAGCAGAGGAGAAGAATTCTGAGACTTGGATGCTTCCACAAAATAGTAGAAAAAGGAACGCCCCGCAGATTCGTCGACGGTGACATAGCCGCCGTACTGATCAAAATCAACGGGAGGCTGTCCGGGCAATCTCCGTATCAGATGTCTCTTTCTTAACTCCTCCTGGCTATCAATACTCTGCAGAGAAGAGAGTTTCAAATCTTTAACCGCCTTGAAATGGCTTGTGTCCATGGCGGAAGATCCTGAAGCGTTGTGGTAGAACAGGGAGAAACTTGCATATCTGTGAAACCAGTTTCCTGCTTGAAGTACTCGGCAGCATGCGCCTTGATATCTGGAACTGTGCCAATCCTGCGGCCAGACTGATCCTTAAAGTAATGGATGTGATTGCGTGATGATCTCTGTGTTACCGTCTTATGGAAGAAGGCAGTATTCCCATCTCCTACATCAAGCCACTGAACCCTTGATTTTTTACGATAAAACTTTTCCTCAACCCAAGGAGCATCTGCCATCTCTCTTGTTCTCTATGCTATTCTCTAGCTATATCAGCTGTAGGGCTCGTGAGGATACGCTTGTGTAAATCAGCCATCTTTGATATCTGCTCTTTAACACGGACTGATATACCATTAAAATGTGTCTTATTAATCTTTCTCAAAATCGGTTTCAAATTCTTCAGAGACTTTGCCAACTTGAACTGAGAGTAGCCATGAATCTGCTGAAACTGCCAAGACTGTCCCACTAAGTCTGCATACTGTGGGTGATCCACAACATGTTAGAAGAGTTTAAATGGATTACAAGATGTTCTTCTCAGTGATGGAACAACAAACAGACAAGGGGAATGATTACATAATTTTTCGTGATACATTTCACTGCAAACAAAACACCCCTTGGATTAATTACATAATTTTTGTCTGTCAAAACAACTAATTACATATTTTCGGAATATGCTCGACAGTAACATTTGTTCCAATATATTTTACTCCCTCGTTATTTTTTTTCCTCTTTTCGAAGTAAAACCTTTGACCTACAGGAATATAAACACATATCGCGACAGCTTATTTCTCACATTGTTTAATATAATCTGAAATTCAAAAAAAATGTAAGACAATGATATGAGCCGAACATGGGATTTTCTTGTAAAGAGCCCACTGGCCAGCTCTGATCAGCACATTCCTTTTCAGTTATTTCGATGTTTAACAATCACATTTAATAATTATCTTTAAATTATTTGATATCGTTATCGAAATTTGGGCTACCCAAAAAATTAAACACATTCAGTACCCAGTGGGCCCAAGTATAGCCTAATAGTAGAGAAGATGGTCGCACGCAATTATAAGAGTTTTACAAAAATTTAGAAAGAAAAGTATTACTGGGCCAATATTAGATGGGTCTTAGGCCTCAAATATTAGGTGACGTGTCATGTATGCAATGGCTCTGACAACATTAGGCGAGTTTCCGAGACTGCCCTTAGTTTTTTGAGACGAGAGTACTGTTTGACCCCTAAGAAAATGCTCAGATGGCTTGGTTATTTTAATCTATTATGGTAACTCGTCTTCCTTGTTCATCTTCTTCGTCAGATCCTAATTTATGTTTACAATAGAGTAGAGCTTCACACCCTAATCCCATCCACGATCGCCGAGTCCATTGAATCCCTTCCTGCTCCTCCAATTATGACTTGCATCAAGGGGATGGGCAGATCCGCCTCCGTCGCCCTTGCTCCCGATGCTCCTTACATGGCCGCCGGTACCATGGCCGGCGCTGTCGATCTCTCCTTTAGTTCTTCCGCCAATATCGAGATCTTTAAGCTCGACTTTCAGTCTGACGATCGCGACTTGACTCTTGTTGGGGAAAGCCCCAGCTCCGAGCGCTTCAATAGACTCGCCTGGGGCAGAAACGGATCTGGATCCGAGGAATTCTCCCTCGGTCTTATTGCCGGCGGCCTTGTGGATGGAAATATAGATCTATGGAATCCGCTTTCTTTGATCGGGTGCTTTTTCTATCCCCATTTGCTTCCAGTTTTTGAATTTCTTTGTTTCTGATAAGCTATCATGTTGGATCCCGTGAGTGAACACTGTTTTTCTCGTTTTCAATACAAATTTTCATCTGGATGACTCTGACTCGAACAAGTGTCACATTTTTTCAGTTCCCAGTCCAGTGACAATGCAGTCGTTGGTCATCTTTCAGTTCACAAAGGGCCCGTAAGTTGTGTTGTCTTTTTTGGTTTTTGCTAAACGCTGTTTTGTTTCAACACTTATCATTTGATGCAGGTTCGTGGTCTTGAGTTTAATGCTATCACCCCAAATCTACTTGCTTCTGGTGCTGATGATGGTGAAATTTGCATTTGGGATTTAGCAAAGCCTTCAGAGCCTTCTCATTTTCCACTTCTCAAGGTATTCCACCACTTCCTACTTGTCAGAAGCCTTGTTTCTCTTAGTTGTACATGCTTTGCCTCAATCTTATGAGTTTAATCATGGAGCATCTCAAACTTTGAGAGGGTCTTATGCAGGGTAGTGGTTCTGCTACGCAAGGTGAAATCTCCTTCATATCCTGGAATAGAAAAGTGCAACAGATATTATCCTCTACCTCATACAATGGGACTACTGGTGAGAATTAGGGTTTTCACTACCTTTCTCTATCTGGTTGATTCGTACTTCATTTCCGCCAACTCTAATTCTGCTCATCGGTGTTTGTTGATTTTCCCCAGTAATATGGGACTTGAGGAAGCAAAAGCCTATAATTAAGTAAGTCTTCAGTTTTGAAAGTGATATTATCGATGCTCTCCTGTTTCCAAAACATTGATCTGGCCATTATCAATCACAGCTTTGCAGATTCAGTTCGACGCCGTTGCTCTGTTTTACAGTGGAACCCTGACATTGCTACTCAGATAATGGTTGCATCAGATGACGACAGTTCACCTACTCTTAAGGTAAGGAATCATTTAATGCCTCACTTCATATAGTTCAAATTTGGTTCTTTTAGTGATTTAAGGTATCCTCAATCAGCTCTGGGACATGAGGAATACAATGTCACCTGTGCGCGAGTTTACTGGACACCAAAGAGGTATTTTCAAATCATTACTATCAATAGGCTTTTATTTTTTTCTGTGTTTCTCTTTATCTCTGTATCATTTTTTATGGTTGGTAGTTGAAAATCCCTGTAGATCAGCCATCCAAGTCTTTAACCAAGTTATTTTGTGATGCATTATATCATAGTCCTGTTGACTTCATTCTTTCTAGTGTTAACGTCTTGGTGAAATGTAGTGGTGATACTTCTTATCTGTCAGGTGTGATTGCAATGGAGTGGTGTCCCAGTGACAGCTCATATCTTCTTACCTGTGCTAAGGACAACCGAACTATTTGCTGGGACACAAATACAGCAGAGGTAGGGAGATGGAACTGATAAAAGATACAGATCACTAATTAGTTAACTATTCTTCATTTTGACTGAACCTGATCCTACCATATCAGATTGTCGCTGAGTTACCTGCTGGCAACAATTGGAATTTTGATGTTCATTGGTACCCAAAGATACCTGGAGTTATATCAGCATCTTCATTTGATGGGAAAATTGGCATCTACAACATCGAGGTATCTTGATAGTTTGTCCTTCAGTATGTGTAAATTTTTTTTTGTTCTAAATGAAATTAATAATGTATGAGGCATAGAATAACGAACCTGTGAATCCAGCCCTATCAATTATTTTCCCTTCCTATAATTAATTTAGATTTCGGGTTCCTAGTTTGTTGTTCTACTGGAGATCAAATGTCTTAGGGTTAATCCTATGCACTTTCCATTATTACCTTATTAGCAAGACTTGTTGGAAACTAGATCTCGCCTTTCCCCACCAAAATAAATTTAAAAATATGTATTCAACCTTTTGGTACAGAGTTGCAGTCGCTATGGTCCTGAAGAGAATAATTTTGGTACTGGTAATGTCATTTACCCATTCTGAACAATTTGTGTACTGTTGATTACTTTTTTTCGTTCCTATGTTGGAGGATTGAATAGCATCCGAACCAACATCACTTCTTATATACCTCTTAATGAAGCTCCTTTAAGAGCACCAAAATGGTATAAGCGCCCGGTTGGTGCATCTTTTGGATTTGGGGGAAAGCTTGTATCGTTTCATGCAAAGCCCCCTCCGAAGGGTGCTTCAAGCATTCCATCTGAGGTAGGTACTTAGGGTGATACTGTCTTCTGTTATACCCCTTGCATCGTTTCTTATTTCACTAAATGTCATGTGCAGGTTTTTTTGCACAGCCTGGTAACAGAACAGAGCTTGGCGAGTCGAACTTCTGAATTCGAAGCTGCAATAGAAAATGGAGATAAGATCTCTTTAAGGGGTTTGTGTGAGAAGAAATCTGAAGAGACTGAGTATGCCATCTTTGTGATTGATAATGTTCAAATTCGCCCTTAACAAACTCATCAGACAATTCACTTTTGCTTCGTTTTAATTCACTGATTTCACAGATCTGAAGAGGAAAAGGAGACATGGGGCTTGCTGAAAATCATGTTCGAAGAGGAAGGAAGTACGAGGACAAAGTTGATCAGCCATCTTGGCTTTAGTTTGCCTTCTGACGAAAAGGATCAAGCAGTAAATGGGCTCTCGTCAGATTTGAGTGGCACTGGACTAGAGGACACTGTGGCGCATACACTGGAGCCTGAAGACAGTAACGAGGCAGCTTCATTTGCTATGGACAATGGAGAAGACTTCTTTAACAACTTTCCTGCTAAACCGGATACACCCGTATCTACATCTGCCAAAGATTTTACGCCTCCTGACACAGATTTTGCTGTCAAAACAGAAGAAACTCAAGAAATGCCAGAAGATGAAGAAGAAAGTTCTGACCCAGTATTTGATGATGCCATCCAGCGTGCTTTGGTTGTTGGAGATTACAAGGAAGCGGTGGATCAGTGTATATCAGCAAATAAGATGGCCGATGCTTTAGTTATTGCTCATGGTGGCGGTACAGCATTGTGGGAGAGTACTCGTGAGAAATATTTGAAGACGAGCACTGCACCTTATATGAAGGTATATGTATATTCCTTTCCAACTTAATATTTGGGGTATTGCCATCTAAATTCCTGTTTGTGGTCGCAAAATCTCTAAATTACTGCATGTTAATCTATTTCAGGTTGTTTCTGCGATGGTGAATGACGATCTCATGAGCCTTATCTATACAAGGTCACATAAGTTCTGGAAAGAAACTCTTGCTCTCCTCTGTACTGTAAGTTTCTCAAACTGAGGAACAATTACTTAGAAAAGAAAGGGAATTTATGAAATATCATTTATAATACCTTCCAGTAATCATACAGGAATTGGGACCTGCCTTTTCATGTTTTACTCAACCAATATATTTTCTGTTATCACTTAAGCTCTTCTAACAATGTAACATGATTTGTTATTTCCGTTCACTCATTAACCAAGATAAACAACTCGTCAGTCTGACATAATGCATGCAACTGCTATGCTATTCTGGTCATTATAAAACTGCTTTGTAACTAATGCTGCTCTTATATTCATTGGCAAACAGTTTGCACAAGGAGAACAATGGACCACCCTGTGCGATGCCCTTGCCACAAAGTTGATGGCTTCTGGTAACACATTGGCTGCAGTTCTGTGCTACATTTGCGCAGCCAATGTTGACAGGACAGTAGAAATTTGGTCGAGGAGCCTTGCGAATGAGCGTGATGGAAGATCTTATGCTGAGCTTCTTCAAGTGTGTATCACTTTCTATGTTCTGTGCATAAATTGGTTGGGGTTCTCTGCTCATTCTTCTGCCTTGTCTTTTAATAGGATCTTATGGAGAAGACTCTTGTCCTTACTTTGGCAACTGGCAACAAAAGGTTCAGCGCATCTCTATGTAAACTCTTTGAGAGTTATGCTGAGATATTGGCCAGCCAAGGGCTTCTTACAACGGCAATGAAGTACTTGAAAGTTCTGGATTCTGGTGGCTTCTCACCTGAACTTTCTATATTACGTGATCGTATTTCTCTATCTGCAGAACCTGGTGCGTACGCATCTGTGTTTCGATTAATTTGGTAGAGAGTTCTGATGATAATATTAGCTTACCATTTTATATTGCATCTGCAGAGACCAACACTGCAGCTTCAGGCAACACTCAGCCTCAAAGCACCATGCCATATAATCAGGTTTTTTTACTTTTCTTTTTGAGTTCGGCCACTGTTTTGAGATTGTAGATCGCTCTTTAAAATACATTTAGCTTTTAAGATAAACATACTTAGCCTTTATTCTTCTGTGGCTTAGAAGCCAACTCAGACGCAACAAAACATTCATGGTAACCCATATGATAATCAGTATCAACAACCATACACGGATTCTTATCGTGGAGGATATGTCCCTCCAGCTTCACATCCACCCATGCAGCAATCAACCATGTTTATGCCTCACCAAGCTCAGCCAGCCCCGCAGGTTTCTGAAGTTTTGGCTTTGTTGCATTTCCTTTTTTTCATTCTTTCTTAAACTATCATGCATTAGTGGTCATCTTTGCCTAGCAGTTCTCAGATGTCTAGATCAGGAAATTGTCCGTTTCTGTTATGTTTTGTATAAGGGCATTGATCAAGTTTTTTAAGATTGGACGACATCTGGAATATGTATATGGTGTTCAAATGCCTAGTCTGGTTCAAGTTATGCTGAGTCATAATATCAGATGGATTTTAGGTTTCTGGTTCTTTGACCAAAAATAAAAGATACGTCTCAAAACCGAACATTTTAGCCTCTAAGGCCAAGTCCGGACAAAGGGATAATGTAGACCTTTGCTTTGTGAGAAAAGTTAGGGCGTAAAAAGGAAAGAGAGGGATGGGGTTTCTCTCGCTTTTGGCTTTTTTGTGGTGGGGAATTTTAGTTTGCAATGTACAGGTTTCTTTGGGCCAATTTGTTGAATTAGTTGTGTGTATGTGCAGCCAACTTTTGCTCCAGCTCCTGCAAGCAATGTTCAGCCATCCATGAGAACTACTTTTGTTCCTTCAACTCCCCCTGCACTAAGGAATGCAGACCAATATCAGCAGCCAACCTTGGGTTCTCATTCATTCAATGTATGTGAACTTTTGACTCTGAGTTTGATGTTGCACACACTTTTTGTTAAACTAAGCTAACAGCTATGTCATCAGGGAGCATCTAACAATCCATACGCTGTTCCCCCCGGTCCTGGTCCATATGCAGCTTCTGGGCCTTTACAAGTTGGACAATATCCTAACCCTAAGATGCCCCACGTAGTTGCTCCAGGAGCTGGACCGATAGGATTTACGCCCATGGCAACTCCAGGAGCTGCTCCAAGATCTGTTATAGGTTCTGTGCAACCAGCAAGTCCTCCAACACAGCAGGCAGCTGCGCAGGCAGCCCCTACACCTGCAGCTCCGCCACCAACTGTTCAGACTGCAGATACTTCTAATGTTCCAGGTAATGTACAAGGTGACACTAAGTCTGTTTTGTTTCTTACTGAAGTCAAATGATCACCTGTTGTAAACCTGTGATCCAGCCCACCAGAAACCTGTGATAGCAACGTTGACAAGGGTTTATAACGAGACATCAGAAGCACTGGGAGGCGCACGTGCAAATCCTGCCAAGAAGCGGGAGATAGAAGACAACTCAAGAAAATTAGGTGCTCTTTTTGTGAAACTCAATAGTGGGGACATCTCGAAGAATGCTGCTGACAAACTTGCACAGCTCTGTCAAGCTCTGGACAACCATGACTTCAGCGCAGCCCTTCAAATACAGGTAAGTTAGTGAATTGATTATGTGGTTCCTTCCTATTTGGTGTTTAACAGATGAGTGTTTTTTAAAAAACTCAAACAGGTACTTCTGACGACCAGCGAATGGGACGAATGCAACTTCTGGCTGGCAACGCTAAAGCGGATGATCAAGGCGAGGCAAAATGTGCGGTGATTTTTTCTTTTTTCTGGGTTCATCAAATTATAAATCCAAATGAGGGACGTGTGTATCAGACTCCTTTTGCTTTCTTAATTTGTTCTTATAAAACCGCTGTTGCTGCTCTAATCCTTTTTTATTTATCAACTCTCTCATCTGCATCAATTACCCTTTTGTTTTAGATAAGATTGATCAGATTGCTCGACATTCTCGTGTTTTTGGATCTTACTTTACCGGACAAGTTTGTTTGTCTCTTTGTACGAATTTTGTTAGATTCACTCTCTTGTTTTTTTTTCTTTTTCTTTTTTAAATCAAAGAACAATATGTTTACTTGTCTTATTCGAAACATGAACTAAGCATTCATAGAAGACGGACCGTCTTTAATATACCCGCCAAAATCTAAAGGACTAAGGCGACTGAAAGGAGACAGAAAGGGTATCGAGTGTTTGGGTATTGAAGTTGGATTGTTTAAGGAATGTAAAGAGATCTTACGTTGTTCCCAAGTCAAACGATTTGGGCCCATACGGTCTCCACCATACGGGCCTGTTTTATAAAACCCAAAGATTAGATAACAAGGCCTGCACATTGATTTGTGATGTTTGCCTTCAGTGTGAGTTGTGAGGGAGAGAGAGATATTTTGGAAGAGACCCAAGGAATTGATTGCAACCTTGTTGACTGTTGTTTGTTTGTTTCAAAGAAAATAGGCACAGACTTTGTGATATAATTTTTTTTTTTTTAAAGTGTTTTGAGGAAATAAATAAAAGAGTATAAGTTGGACCCACTTTTTTTTCTTTTTAATGAATTAATAGAGGGAAACAAAAGAGAGGCTTGATTGTGGTTCCTGAAAACCAATGAGTCGTAGTGAATTCAACTGCCAAATGCCGAGCTTATCAGGGATGGGGATGTTACCGGGCAGCGGCGGACCAGTTTGTCGCGTTGGGATCTGAACCCGTACGAAATAACTAACAGTGGTAGGTAGTCTAATGAGAGAGAGAGAGAGGTCGTAATGAAATGTGGAAGAGATTGTATAGGTGAAATGTGGGTTGCCATGTCTTTGCAGGAAAAGAAGAGCAGAGGACTAACGAAAAAGTGATGAGCAATTATGGAGACATGGATGGATAATAGAAGGTTGTTGTACCATTAAGAAAGAGGTTACTAATGATTAGTCCGTGAATGTTAAGGAATGGACCAAAGGTGACCTTATATATATATATATATAGGACAAGAAAGAGTGTGTAATCTGTAGAGATTCACCAGAAAAAGAAAGGTAGGTTTGTGTTTCGCCATTCAATCAAATATATATTGATGCTAAGTTAAGTTGGAATCATTCCGAGGGAACAACGTATCTGT
The DNA here is from genome assembly GCA_963922655.1 of Cardamine chenopodiifolia. Classification (NCBI taxonomy): domain Eukaryota; kingdom Viridiplantae; phylum Streptophyta; class Magnoliopsida; order Brassicales; family Brassicaceae; genus Cardamine; species Cardamine chenopodiifolia. The sequence goes on along the minus strand of OZ000479.1, from coordinate 16,954,327 downwards.
TACAAAAGTAATACAGCGTTTTTTGTAATAAAGAGGATTCTTGTGTGCGTAAGAAAACAACTAGGAGTTTGTCAATGGACCACAAAAATAATAGACATGGAGTCAATTGGGCCTGAAAGTTAGAGAATACATATAATTAGAGCCCAACGGAAAGGGAGAAATGAATAGTGCGTCTTCTTCAAGCGTCTCCCATCAGGAGCTATATATAAAGTATAGATATACATCGAAATGAGAATGTCCAATGTTATATATCGGTATATAAAGTATAGATATGCATCGGAATGAGTATGTACAATCTTAAACAGTGGATCCAAGTGAGTGGTGGGGGTCATGATGCGAATGAGACAGCCTTGTCAAAAATTCGGTGGCCAGGAGCAAGCATTGCCAATGGATCATATCTGGATTTTCTCCGCTCAAAATCTTCCCACTTGGGGCCGAAATGAGACCTCCACTCGTCTCTTGTTGTGTAATGTGGAAGGTATTGCTTCAAACCAAGGCCTTGTACTTCACTGAATTCAAGTATTCTCCTGTTCCGCTTTAAGATTTGTTCAACTCCGTCTTTGTCTGTCGACCCAGGCACTGCCGATGTCAGTATCGCCACCAAATAGAATATCTCCTCCTGCGGTGTTACTGCTGAACTTCTATTGTCCCACCTGCACCCAATTTTACACTAATTGTTAACAAACAGTATCTCTGCAATATTCTTATTATTATTTATTACTTACTTTGATTTGTTCACTGGGTACACGATCACTGGGCCGTTGCTTGTATCGCTTAGGATCTTTCCGAATACGCCTTTAGCAAATTCATTCACTTTGCTTCTTGGAACCAGCAGATTCAGCCATGGATGTGGCACTTCCCATTGCCCTTTCCCTCGAAGTTTTATCTCAGATACATGTACTCTGTCCAAGAATTCTTCATATGTAACCTCCGATGTAAACAGCGTCGACGACATGTAGCTTAGTTCAGATAATGATTCTTTCACTTCCTGCTCCATGTTCAAAAACACAAGTATTCAGTTCCAATCTCATCTATCAAATGCTTTCTAACATTATTGCTTCTATATTCTGTTTTCTCACCTCGTTGATTACATCTTTGTCATCTAGCTTAAAGTACTTGGCCACTTCCAGACAATACAGAGTCCTTCCATCAGATTTGAATTGGCGTGCTTCTATAGGGTCTTCTGGGGTGAAGGATGACCTCCAGCTGTTCAGGAGCCCTGTCCGGTTTATTATCACAAACCCTTCTATGTAATCGAATTTGCTATCTCCAGATATTAGACGCTCTTGGTCCCTTGCAAAAGCAGAAAAATCCTGGTACAACACTCTCATCCATTTTACCTGTTCATTAGTACAGAGCTGTATCAGTTATCACACACCTTTCCCATATCTTTACAGTTTTTAAAGGACTATGTTTCTTCTTTACCATGCTTGGTGCTGGCTCCAACGCTATTCTTGCCCGTGTTATGATGCCAAACTGACCTAACCCACCAAGAACACCATGAAATAAGTCGCTGTTCTGCCTCTCAGAACAGTTTAGGATTTCACCTTTTCCTGCAGTCGCTAGGCATAACATTAGTGAGTATACATTTACATTATCCTTTCGACAGTCTACAGAGGATTTGGTTCTAGTAGTCACCATGTAGTCTATCACACAAGGTTAACATACTGCAATTTTTTATGTACTTTTGAACTAACCTGTGACAATCTCCAGTTGATGAACATTGCTGATTTGTGGTCCATGTCGGAATGCCTGGCCGCTGATTCCAGCATTGGACAGAGTACCACCCACAGTTAAATGTAGGTAATCCGTCCATGATTTTGGTGCAAGCCCGTACTTGAGGGTCTCATGCAAAATGTTTATCCACAGCTCACCACCAGACACATCAACGTATGGAGCAGGAGCATCCACATTGTGGACCTGCAGCTTCTGGGGATGTAGTGATTCCATGTGGATAACAATTCCATGTCTTGTTTGTGCTTGGCCTTGGAGTGAATGTCCACGACCTCTCGCTGCTACTGTAAGCTGTGAATGAGGGCCCATCATATAGATGTGTCGTAACGCTGAGGCGATGTCGCTTACTGATTTGGGATGTAAGACCGCCAAAGGAAGCAACTGGTATCGATTTCCGAAGTCTTTGGAGGCGTGATAGACATCTTCAAACTCCAAGTGGCCTACTAGGGGAAGCGCTTTCAAAGAAGAAATGCTGCTAGAGAAGCAGCAAGCTAACTTAAAGGCTATGCAGCTGAGAAGTAAGATGGTGAAACTTCTTACTATAAGCATGGTCCTTTTCCTGAGGAGGCATGCATGTAGATAGCTCATATGGCCTCTTGATTTCTGAAAGACAGAGTATTGAATCGAAAGATGGAAAAGGAGTTGATCTTATAGGAGGTAGGATTATTCTGAATGGCCGAGGCAACCAATCTTTTTGGTTATGAGAATTCGAATGGGGACTGACTGTCTACAAAGGGCTATAAATAGCTTTAGAATTTTCACTTTTTAGTTGAGGCGTTTCTCTTTCTTTGTTGGCAGAGAGAAGCCATAAAGCAGGAGCCTAGTTGAAGGAAAAAGTCACAAGAAAGAAAGATCTCACGAATCTTTTATCTTTTCATAACAGTTACACCCACAATCTTGGCTTTTTTCGAAGAAAAGGCAGACAAGATCATACCATAACACCTTTTACTTTGAAACTTACCATTTGAAGGATTCCCTTATTTATCCTCTTATCCCATATATTTATCCCTTTCCGGTCGTAGGTATGGTATTGCTTTTTAGGCTGAGATCTATTATCTGTTATTGTATTCCACTCTTTTTTCAGGCTTTTGACTCAGATGGAACGCAAAAGGATTGGTTCCTGATTCATCTGTGAGAAAAAGAATGGTGATCACTGAACTGAGGGGGTCAGCAGACGTGGAAGGAAAAAAATCCTTGTGCTCTTTGTGGGAAATTGGGAGGCAATTTCAGTCGTGATGGGACCCAGCAACACAATCCTTGTAACGCAAAAACTAATTGAGGCTGTGACAGCGCAAAGCAAAGCAACCAATGAGTAAGTGTTCCTGTTACTGATTTAAGGCCTCCCATTGCAGCTAGCTGACAAAATTAAATGAATCATTTCTTCTTTACGTAAATTCTTGTGATCAGACATTATTATGAGATTAGCTTTAAATTATGTTTTAGTTTACTTTTGCTAAACACCCGGCAGGTGGATAACGTAGAGGGACTCACTGCTTCTTCAGACAGAATCATAGGAGATGGTCTATTTTAATTATCTCTTTTCTTTTTGGGTTAATTTGTCCTTTTTTAATCTATTATTATCATCTCTTTGATACAGAGTTACTTTTAGGTTCTTTAAGATTAGGATCATCTTTGGAAAGAGTCAATGAAGCTACGATGTGATTTTATTAGTAACCAGAGAGGTATAACCTTATGGAGGACTGAAGGATTAAAAAAGAGAAGAGGGAGACTGGTGAAAAAAGGTGGCCCAGTGACACCCATTAGAAATCTCGGGTGTAGGTGTAGGGTCAGAGAGAGATATGATGGGTTCCAGAGTTTGACCAGTCCAGTTTTGAACAGTGAAGAAAGAAGTTGGGCTCTTCTCAACTCATTTGGTGCGATGGTGGGCATAGCAGAATGAGGTGTGAACTGAAAACAGAGTTGGTGGAAATGGTTGATCTCTAGAAGGAGAAGCGACCAGAGAGCACTAGCGACAGAGTCGTGGGGCATAGCTTGTCCCAAGCAATCTTGGTCCCAATATATATAATATGCCTTTGTACATTTGTCAGCCAAAGGGTCGAAGGGACGGCTGTGGTGGTGTGGGAAGTGGACTGGTCCACGACTGTGACCTCTCTGCTGACTTGTCAACTTAAACTCTAATTGGTCCGTTCTTTCTCCTTCACGTGGCTTTGTTTCCATTAACGTTTTTCTACAAAAAAAAACACTTAAAAGTGTCTCCCTCTCAGGATTTCTACCGTTTAGAAGAGATATTATACATGATTCTGTTTTTCCTTTTTCAAAGAAAAGAGACTTGGTAGTATCCGTGTCTTACTTACTGCCTTTGCATATTTTTGTATCTCTTAGAAAAAAATACAAATCACGAGTTTTATGTGGGTCGGTCATCTTTTTGTTCCACTCACAAAAGTCAATGGCTCAAAGCCTTGATGGCCTGAATGGGCCACAACTGAAGTAGATGAATATGGGGTACATGAAACGGCCTACTTGAAGCCCATAACACTTGCAAAGTCTACGCAGAACCACAATGTACCAAAGTAGCCCATACATAATGAGTAGCAATTTGATTGAGAATTAAAAACAGCGGATCGTGGCATTTAGCATTGCCGTTGATGGATAGGCTCTGTGGACAAGAGACGCCATGTCGCAAGTATGATTAATCAATCACCAGGGAGCTTTCACACATTTCAATTGAGAATACAAAAAAAAAGAAAAAAAAACATGAAAGGGCCACCATGCATCTATTCGTTAGAGACTTAATAGTCTAGTTTTGTATTAGAAGAGCAGCCTCCTACGTAGCGAGTCGGACCTGTTAAGAGTAGCCAGATGGCGTATGATTTCACCGATGAGATCTTTGAATATGAGCCGTTCGATGTCAAGAACCGCATCTGACATCTCCACTTGACATTCTCGCCACCGGTCCTCTGACAGATCTCTTCCGAGGACCCCGCACACGTATCCGGCCAGGTCCTCTTCCTCCGTGGACGACCTTTTCTTTCGGATCTTCTGAAACTCTGACCAGATCAGTTGCATCTGATTATCAGCCTCTCCCACCATCCTCCACGGCGGCAACCTCCTCCGCCTCACAATCTCCTGCACTGCGTCGAAGATGAGCCGCCTCTCTTGAGCAGCTGCTCTGGAGGCGCATCTTCCTTTGAGGAATTGCTGCTTTTCTAGCAACGAGAAGATGTCGGACTCTTGCGGTAGGCAATCGGAGGCTCGGAGGATGTCGGAGATGTATACATATTCAGAGTCCGAAGACGATGAGATGGAGCCACCCCACGATTCATCTTCAAATTCTGTCAAAGACATGAGCATAATCAGACTTTGACTTTGAAAGAGTGAGTTAGCGCCAAATAAATACCTGCGAAGTCAAGGCTGCGTTTCATGACGTGGGACGGGGAAGAGTCCTCGTGGTAGAGTGAGGCGTCAAGAACCGAGATGGGACTCGGTTGTGATTCTCCTGCCTCAGCCGCCGCCATCTCCGCTATGCTGTGGAGCAGCTTGTCGCATCTCTCCAACAAAGTTTTGCCTTGTCTGTTGTAATCATCCACCTTCCACATGTGCACAATTAATCCGTATTCAGGCTGATAAACTCCTACTTGTACATATCTGTATAGATTCAGAGCGAGAATGGTTGTGCTTTTACCTCTTCCTCGATTGAGCATTCGTCTTCAATCCCGGTGTCTACAGGTTCAGGTCTCCGCCAGGGGAGTGGAGAGACTCTCCTCTGCTCCTTGAGCGTTGGTCTCCTGTTCAGACTCTTGACGCTGTTTTCACTAGTGCTCCTAACTTTGCCGCCTCGATCCCGCCTGGGCGGTGATACTCCAGCTCGTGTGCCGGCTCCAGATCTGATGGCAGAGGGAGGCCTAGCTGGTTTGACCGTAGATTCATGGGAGTTGTCGAACACGAGATTCCTATTGCCGATTCGGCTCTGCTGTTTGTTTGAGGAGTGCAACAGTCCTTTCAGCCTTAGAGCTTCCAGAAGTTGCTTCAGAGTTTCCAGATCGTTCGGGGGAGCCTCCAATCCGTGACACTGCCTCGGATCCGGGAAGAAATCACCGGAATCGAAGAAACACTTTCGTCGTACTACTGCCAATGGTGGAGTTCTCGCTGGCTGGGCTCGGGCGCTCCTGACCGCTGGATCTTCACCTCCAGTGCTGCACTTTTCATCTCTCAACGGATTGCATTCCGGATTTTGAAAGTTGAAGCTGTCGACAAATCTGTACTCTCTGCTGAGCCTTGACTCGGATGCAGATCTCTGGAGAGGCTGATGGGGATCTGCGGTAGGCAATGCCTCCAGTCCCATGAGCCGTGCGATCACGCTGGGTGAGCCACGCTGGTTCTCCCCCTCCGCCTCAGCCTCCGCCCGGATCTGTCTCGGTTTGAGGCTTCCCTTAGCATCCACGACGGCTCTGCTATCGAGCGAGAGCCTCGGAGCTTCTTTAGAAAACCTCCACGGTGACCTAGATCCTTGTTTGAATTCCATGACTGGAAGAATGAGCGGCGATCTCGTCAGATTCTCATCCGGCGCCGGAGACCGGAGCTCTGGGGTAGAATAGACACTCTGCTGTTTCAAATTCCCCGAATCCTTTGATACGAGTGGGGAACTCCTCCCCGATTCAGAACTCTGGAGAAGATAGATGTTGTTGTCAAATGTGCTAGCAAAGGAGAAAAAAAGAAGAAGAGATGGGAGAACTTACCGGAGACGAAGAGAGGCGCTTGGGAGAGAGAAGATGAGGACGATCGAAGATGTTGAAGAAGCCGGCCATGCAACCGCCGATTTGCTTCTCCAGATCTTCTTGCTTTTTAACACTCTTGTTCTCCATTTTCACATTCTTCTTCCGGCGATTCCTGTTGCTTCCTTGCTTAAGGCTGTTTGGTTCTCCATCTACCATTTTCATTCAAATGCTTCATTTGAATAGATCATCTGCTGTTTGTTTTTATTTTGAGCTATTCAGAATAACAATAATCCAATATTTATTTGTCTGGTTAGTTTTTTAAATATTTATTTTAATCTAAATATTTTTAACAAAAAAATACTAAAATATTATATTTTTATCTAATTATATTTGAATATTAATTATATTATTCAAAAACAATATTTAAAATCATAAAATCACATAATATTATTAATCGAAATAATCATAAAATCAATTTTTGTACGAAAATTAGATTTGACGTTTTTCTGCAACACCTTAAATCTTAGAATTGTATTTTCCACAAAACCGTAAAATCTCAATATTGGTGGGAAAATCTAAAAATTACATTTTACCGCCAAAACTATAAATTTTCAAAATTATATATTCTCATCAAAACCGTAAAATCCCAATTTTTGCAGAAAATTTGCAAACTTATCTTTTTCAGCCAAAACCACTAAATTTTGCAATTATATATTTTGCCAAAACAGTGAAATCTCAATTTTGGAGGAAAAAACTGTAAAATTATATTTTCCCACCAAAACTAATAAATCTCAAAATTTTATTTTCAGCCAAAACCGTAAAATCCTAATTTTAGAGGGAAATCTATGAAATTACATTTTTCCGCCAAAGCTAATAAATCTCAGAAATGTATTTTTCGCCAAAACCGTAAAATCTCAATTTGGCGGAAAAACTGCGAAATTACATTTGTCCGCTAAAATAAATAAATCTCAGAATTGTATTTTCTGCAAAAACTGTAAAACCCCAAATTTGGCAGAAAAACTATAAATTTACATTTTTCCGGCAAAACCAATAAATCTCATAAATTTATTTTCCACCAAAACCATAAAATCTCAATTTTGGCGGGAAAACTGCGGAAATTACATTTTTCTGCTAAAATAACTAAATTTCGGAATTGTATTTTCTGCCAAAACTGTAAAATCCCAAATTTAGAAGGAAAACAGTGTAATTGCATTTTTCCGTCAAAACCAATAAATTTCAAAAATATATTTTTCGCCAAAACAATAAAATTTCAATTTTGGCGGAAAAATGCAAGAATTATATTTTTCTGCTAAAACAATTAAATATCGAAATAGTATTTTTTTGACAAACCTGTAAATCCTAATTTTAGCTAAAAAACTGTGTAATTAGATTTTCTTGCCAAAACCACTTAATACCGAATTGTATTTTCTGCTAAAACCGTGAATTCCCAATTGTGACAAAAAAGTCATGGATTTATATTTTTCTGCCACAACCGTAATCTATCAAAAATTATGTTTTAAAATCAAAATCATGAAATCTTAATATTTATGAAAATAATTATATCAATATTTTTAAACCGTAAAATTGCAAAACTGCGGAATTAAAATTTTCCGTCAAAACCACTAAATATTTGATTGTATTTTTCGTCAAAATCATAAAATTCCAGTATTGTTGATGTAAATATTTTAAAAATAAATTAAATTAATAAAAATAAAATTAGTTAAAATTATATTTGTTATTTGTTATTTTTGGATAAACCATTTATATCCACATGGTTTTGAAAATTCTATCATGTACAACCAAAAGGGCCCTTACTCTCCCGCCTTTCGGTTGCTTTAAAGGACGACGCAACCACTTATTACTCTCTTACCCCCTCACTTCTACTCCTTTTTCCCTTTTTATCCTCATCTAACGTGCTTTGCTATTATTTTTTACTGACAATTCTGCATTCAATTTCCTCTCTCTCTCTTTCTTCATTTATTTTTCCTCGTTCGATCTATCGGGTTAGCATAATCGGAGGGGAAAAAGTGCCAGGTGGAAAATAAGGAACAGAAGATGAGGGGAGAAGGAATGCGGACCCCACTGTTGACCGACATCGACGTGGCAATTTCAAAGATGACACGTGGAATGCACAAGTATTGGGCACTCGAAGAAAATTGGGCGACTGATGCGGTTGTGGTTTGGGCCAAACCTGAGTTTTTTGGCGTTCAGATATAGTTATTGCGTTTGCATTCTTTGTTTAATTGATTTCATAGGAAATCGTGAACGTGAAGATACATGTATTATTAAGTAGGGACATGGATTTATGAGTTTCATAAAACGGACCACTTACTCGAGATTTACAAGTTGAGAGACAACGGCTAACTTACTAATCCTAGTAATTTAATTTAATGACCCCAACCAATGAATAGTATACCATATATGAAACCTGAATATGAAATAAAAAGAAGCGGGAAGAGCAAGTGTTTGGCGTTATGTGAGCATGTGAGTGAGGCTGTAATGCCTGTTTCAATGTTTGGTTTCATCACGAGGCAAGTGTTAAAGCTCTCTTATCAATATTTATCTACTGTGCTCTGACCAGAGATGCAGATTTTTTTTAAAAAATATTTGGTTCAAGACCAGAGATGAGATGCGGATGTTATAATGTGTTTCTCCCGGCTGCTCAATTATTTTTCCATTGGACCAATATGTATTAGTTTCTCCTTCTAAGCTAAATGGAAAAAAATCATTTTGGGATTTAGAGGAACTCTAATGAGTTCATCAACTTTGATTTTGACCAGTAAGAGTAGATGACAGATATTCAATAGTTGTCAGAAAAGCCACATTGTCAGGTTTGAGTAAGAGTGTTTGCTTATTCAAAATAGGGAGAGGAGGCGAAGTTGAGGAATATTTAGGAATCAATAAACTATATTTAGCTATTGAATAAACAATGTTAATGACTACTGATTCTCAAAAAAAAAAAAAAAGTAGTTGTTTTGCAATATTTTTGATTTTTTGTGACCATGAACCCAAGAGATAAGACCAAAGGGGTTTCTACTTTTACAAAGTAAAATTATCTGTAAAGATAGGGGGAAAGGAGAATGAATAGTTAAAAGTAATAATAAAAGTAGGGTTGGGCAAAAAATCCGAATCCGCATGCCCAAACTGAACCCGAACCGATAAGACGTATCCGAATCCGTTTTGTACCCGACCAAATTTAACTATTGGGTACGAGATCTCTAAACCCGAAAATTCGAATCCGAACCCGTTCCGAACCCGAAAACCCGAAACTCGAAAACGTATCCGAAATATATAATTACCCATAAGAAAATACATAACTACCCATAAGAAAATATCCTAACTCGAGGACTCGATCCTATAAATGTGGAATTTTTTACGTATAATATACACAAATCGAGCCGAATGCGAACCGAAAAATCTAAAAACCCCAAAAATCCAAAAAAACCCCGAAAAACCACAGAATCCGACCTGAAAACCCGACCAGTAAACCAAAAAAAACCCAAAAACATGAAAACCCAACCCGTACCTGAACCGTATCCGAGCCGAAAACCCGAAAAAAATCCGAACCCAAACCCGAACCGAATTTAAAATTTTCGGATTTTTTCCGGATATCAAGTCTTGTACCCGAATCCGACCCGAATCCGATCGGATTTTACCTGAATCCGAATCCGATATCTGATTGCCCACCCCTATATAAAAGAGAGAGAGGGAGAGGGAGGGAAGGCATGTGCTGTGGGTTCCATAATCATATCTATAATAGTTATCTATAAATGGGTGTGACAGTAATTTTGAACCTCGAAACTAGTGTATAAATTCATGGGGTGTATGTGGACAAAAGTTAAAAAGGGAGACACACTTAACGGTCTTAAAGATCTACCCACCTCCTCATTAGCCCTGGCAGATAGGCTAATATCAATACGCAAATTCTCATTCAGATTCCTTTCAACGAGATTTACAAACAAAAGCTGAAACTCCATTTGCTCACTTGTCACTTTGGGATCTCATACATACATATATACATATACTGCTTGCACTAAACCATTCTATGCAATCCAATGCTCATCACTCTTTACGCTTTTTCTTTGAGGCATGTTGAAACTGCTTCATCCACATTTTTAACATTTTGGGTCGCATCTTAACAGGAAACTACATGTAACATTACTCTCCTGAATCAAAGTATCAAACATCTGCAGCCTTCTCCTCCATTAGGTCCTTCAAACCACCGGTCCCATCCTAAGTCCAAAGGTCCATTGGTTCTGCCAGTCCCATAACATCCATCAGTTATTGAGTCTAAATGAACAATTAAAAGAGTTTGATGGGTTTCAAAGCACTCACAGTGGCAACAGAGGGTCGGGTCTTTTCTCGATGACATAGAGCAGCCTGTGAATCAAGACAATATGCAATTTCATCACCAATCAACGCACACGTTTCAATTGGAAGCACCTTTTCCAGACTATATACCTAAAACTGCTACAGGAGATAACACACAGTTTCTTACGAACTTGGAAAAAAAAAACAAAGGCTGAGTTTCCCTCACTTACTCTTCACACGCGGTCGATACAATATCTGCCTGGTCGAGCTCTTCCAACTCTTGCTGGATAGAGTAGATGAAATAAAGAATAAAGATACTTTAATAAGTTTTGGAGCACAAGCAATGAAGTGATGGAGACTATAGTTAGAAAAGTGTGCAAGCACATAATCTGTACACCTGACAAGCTTAACTTGAACAATAAAGAGGCCTGGATTGAACTGTAGATCATAGCAATGGGGATAATAATAGAGCTAAAGAAAAGGTTGGAATAGCATCATAAGTTCAACAGAGAAGTACTTATATGGTGTTCACAAAGAATACTATCTAGTAACAGTTAATATCTAATTTGGAACCATAAAGCTCTGATTCCCTCTGCATCAATCTACCTTAGTTGTAATTCTCAATTGATCTAAACATGGATAATTGTAATCGAAGGAAAAGAGTGGCAAAAAGTGTAATTCTCCAGTTACCTCCAAGAATGTGACTTCCTGTTCAACGCGAGCAAGCTCTGCAAGGATCCTGTGCTTCCCCCGTGCGTCACCGCCGACAGAAATAGCCTCCTCCTCCAAAACCACCGTTTCCTCCATTGACTATACTGTGGATTCTCGATAATCACCGGTTTCGCATCCTCCTGCCCGCAGATCTGACACCGTCAGAGAAAAAAAAAAGAGTTTGAATTGTCGACTTTTCCTTTCCATTTTGCAGAAAATGGGAACCCTCTTTTCTCCAAAAGTCACATAGCTTTTACAAACTTTACACGTTCAAACCAAAAAACCCAATTCTATGAAGCCCAATTCTTATACATGGGCCTTAAAACAAATGATTTAATCTCAAAAAGTATGTGTGGTCGAAGACACATCACTCACTCAGTTGGAAAGAGTTTGGTAGAGGGTACTATGCTTTGTTTGATTGGTGATTGATAGATAAGCTTTCTTCATCTTCTTTTTCATCTTCACCATGGCTTCTTCGATGCTCAACGGGACCATTACCTACCCCAAGGGATTAGGCTTCCCCGGTTCCAATCTACACGGCAGATCTATTCCTCGGCCGAGCTTACTTTCCGTGACCCGAACCAGCACACCGAGACTCTCGGTTACTACCAGATGCAGCGTGTCAGCGTCCCGGCCATCGGCGCAACCAAGGTTCATACAGCACAAAAAGGAGGCTTACTGGTTCTACAGGTTCTTATCCATCGTATACGACCATATCATAAATCCCGGGCATTGGACGGAGGATATGAGGGACGACGCTCTGGAGCCGGCGGATCTCAGCCATCCCGACATGCGCGTCGTTGATGTCGGCGGCGGTACTGGTTTCACTACTTTGGGAATCGTCAAAACTGTGAATGCTAAGAATGTGACGATTCTGGACCAGTCGCCACATCAGCTGGCCAAGGCGAAGCAGAAGGAGCCGTTGAAGGAATGCAAGATCGTGGAAGGAGATGCTGAGGATCTCCCTTTCCCCACTGATTATGCCGACAGATACGTCTCTGCTGGAAGGTATTCACATTTTCTTTCTTATAAAGAGGTTTAGGTTTTGATTCTTGATAAAGAGGTTTCTGGTGGTTTGGTTGTGAATTTGTGTGTTTTTTGGTATGGCAGCATTGAGTACTGGCCGGACCCGCAGAGGGGAATAAGGGAAGCGTACAGGGTTCTTAAGATCGGTGGAAAAGCGTGTCTCATTGGCCCTGTCTACCCAACCTTCTGGCTCTCTCGCTTCTTTGCAGATGTGTGGATGCTCTTCCCCAAGGAGGAAGAGTACATTGAGTGGTTCAAGAATGCTGGTTTCAAGGACGTTCAGCTTAATAGAATTGGCCCCAAGTGGTACCGTGGTGTTCGCAGGCACGGCCTTATTATGGGATGTTCTGTCACCGGTGTCAAACCTGCCTCCGGCGACTCTCCTCTCCAGGTTTTTATATCTCTGCTTCACCTTTTCCTCTCTCTTTGATTCTAATGCTAAATTCTCTCTCAAATGAAGCTTGGTCTAAAGGAAGAGGACGTAGAAAAGCCTGTAAACAACCCCTTCGCCTTCTTGGGACGCTTCCTCCTAGGAACCTTAGCAGCTGCCTGGTTTGTGTTAGTTCCGATCTACATGTGGCTCAAGGATCAGATCGTTCCCAAAGACCAACCCATCTGATGTACTAGGACATGAAGAATATATCATTGTATACCCACCTATGTTGAAGAAAGATTTGGGTCCTATTTATGAACAAGCGAAATATGATTAAGGCCTGATTAGTTCTTCATCTACCATTTTCATCCAAGTAATTCATTCAAATACTTCGTTTGAATAGTCTATCTGAATGTTGTTTGTTTTTATTTTGGACTATTCATCTGAATAATCCACTTGAATGAGTTTGGTTAGTTTTTCTAAATATTCATCTCCGTCTAAATATTTTTAACAAAAAAATGACTAAAATGCCCATGATTTTATCTAATTATATTTGAATATTAATCATATTATTCAAAGACAATATTTAAAACCGCAAAATCACATAATATTATTAATTGAAATAATCATAAAATCGATTTTTGTACGAAAATTGGATTTGACGTTTTTCTCCAAAACCTCTAAATCTCTATATTGCGTTTTCTACTAAAATCGTAAAATCTCAATTTTTGGTAGAAAAATCTGGAAATTACATTTTACCGCCAAAACTATAAATTCTCAAAATTATATATTCCCATCAAAACCGTGAAATCCAAATTTTTGCGAAAAAATTGCAGAATTACCTTTTTCCGCCAAAACCACTAAATTTTGGAATTGTATCTTTTGCCAAAACCGTAAAATCTCAATTTTGGAGGAAAAACTGTAAAATTACATTTTCTCACCAAAACCAATAAATCTCAAAAATTTATTTTCTGCCAAAACCGTAAAATCTGCCGAATTACATTTTTCCGCCAAAACAACTAAATTTTGGAATTGTATTTTCTCCCAAAACCGTAAAATCCTAATTTTAGCGGAAAAACTATGAAATTACATTTTTCCGCCAAAACTAATAAATCTCAGAAATGTATTTTTTGCCAAAACCGTAAAATCTCAATTTTGGCGGGGAAACTGCGGAATTACATTTTCCGCTAAAAATATAAATCTCGGAATTGTATTTTCTGCAAAAACTGTAAAATCCCAAATTTGGCAGGAAAACTATAAATTTACATTTTTCCGCCAAAACCGTAAAATCTCAATTTTGTCGAGAAAACTGCGGAAATTACATTTTTCCGCTAAAACAACTAAATCTCGGAATTGTATTTTCTGCCAAAACTGTAAAATCCCAATTTTAGAAGGAAAACAGTGTAATTGTTTTATCCCGCCAAAACCAATAAATCTCAAAAATATTTTTCCGGCAAAATAGTAAAATTTCAATTTTGGCGGAAAAATTGCATAATTATATTTTCCCGCTAAAACAATTAAATATCGAAATTGTATTTTTTTGCCAAAACCGTAAATCCCAATTTTAGCGGAAAAACTGTGTAATTAGATTTTCTCGCCAAAACCACTTAATACCAAATTGTATTTTCCGTCAAAACCGTGAATTCCCAATTTTGACAAAAAGTCATGAATTTATATTTTTTCGCCAAAATCGTAATCTATAAAAATTATGTTTTAAATCAAAATCGTGAAATCCCAATATTTATGAAAATAATTATATCAATATTTTTAAACCGTGAAATTGCAAAATTGCGGAATTAAATCTTTCCACCAAAACTACTAAATATTGGATTGTATTTTCTGTCAAAACCATGAAATTCCAATGTTGTTGATGTAAATATTTTTAAAACATATTAAATTAATAAAAATAAATTTATTCAAGAGCATATTTGTCAATTGTTATTTTTGGATGAACCATTTCTATCCAATTTTCAAAATTTAGTCTAAATTTCATCTGATGTACAACCAAACATGCCATTACCTGCTATTGTTTAGACTTATATGCTATCGCTTCGGTTCCCAATCTCAATTCTGCCAACACATTTTGTCTCAATAAAGTGTTCCACAATCTCAAAGCAACCAAGGTTAATAGAGTGATATCCAATCAATATAATATCATAAGCGATTGCTTGCACTAAACAGGCAAATTACAACAAAAGCTCGAAAGTCACCAGCAGCACGCAAAACGATGGATGAGTATCATCAATCTGCATAGCTAACCAGACCTCTCTGTCCGGATGGAGAGGTTGAGGGAGAACGGCTGAGTGATTCTGCAGGAGAGGTTGGTCCTCTGATGGGGGATCTCTTTTGCCCGAGACGCGATCTAAGGTCTTGGCTAATTGGCTGCTTCTTCCTAGGGCTCCGGCTAGGGCTATGATGCCTTGGACTCTGGCTTCTGCTTCCGTCTCTGATACGTCTACCGTACCCATCTGGACTCCGAGAAGTGCTCCTTCTCCTCCGGTTGTACCTATGCAAGACAACACTCACTTTCAGAGGACTTCCAACATTGCCTAAAACTTGTTCGTTTCAATTTTCAACTTGAATCAGAATAGTTTGCTTAACCAAAACAATATCACAAAAAAAGAGTCGTTCTAGGATAAAAGGATCATAATGTAAGTGACTCTAGGTGCTGGTCTACAAGCTATATATCATCCCAAACCAAAGCCAAAATCTATATACAGAGATAAGAGAGCGAACCTTGGAGGGCTACTTCTTCTGGGTGGGCTTCTAAAGCGTCCCCTCGGAGAGCGGTCAGAGTAACTCCTGTTGCTCGGATACCTCCAAAAATTCAAACAAAACGAGGCTTTAGTACTATATGTGTGATGTCTTCCTTTGTTGTATGTATGTAAAGAACTATAGATTAAGCTACCTATCCCTGTTCCTGTCCCGAAAACTTCTTCTGTCAGGCCAACGCCGAGGAGGTGAACGCTCAGGAGAAGGCGTACAGTACTTCCGAGCAAAGGAATAACGTTCTGTGAAGCCACGCCCCTTTCTGATGCGCTTAGACACACCGCTTGGAGATGGGCTTCTGGAAGACTTCCCCACAGCTTTCTCTGTTGGCTTCTCGCGAGGACTTCTGCTTCCATTTCCAAGATCTCTCACAGGGCTCCTACTAGGACTTTTGCTCCTGCTGTTCTGGTTTCTCCTAGGAATTGGGCTCCTACTCCTGTGTAGCAATAGAAAAAGGCAAAGGCTGTCAGGACCCCAAATCTGAACACCAAAATGCAGAAGCAGAGTTGAATTGAAATACATAGAGCCAGGGAGATAAACCTTGATTTCACTGAGTCAGCCAAGTCGGTGCGTTGATCAGCGTTATCAGCTTTGGTGGCCTTTCCATTACCTACATGTTCCTCGTTCTTCAGGAAAGAGTCTGGTTCCTCTAGCGGAAAACTTTTCTCTGTGGGACTAGAATCAGCAGCATTTTTTTCAGGCACAGTTGTCGAAAGTTTTCGACCATCTGTTCCAAGAAAGGAGTAAAATTCCATTATATGCAGAACGGTCTCCTTGCAGGAGGTATCACAATCGCAATTCAGGATAGAGCCAATAGATGCCAAGGAAAGATTGATTGAACAAAGATCCTTAACAAGCACACTTACCTTTAGCTTCCATTGACTTTCTGGCTATATCGCGGCCCACTCTCTCATCATCAGAACTGCTACTCTCGGTGTCAATTGAACTATCCCTGTTTCTGTAAGGAACCACTAATAAAATCATGAAAAATAACTGCTAAGGAACAAAACTAAATTACCATGAACTAGTGTCAGACCTGCGTCGAGGCTGTCTATCTCGCCGAGTTTTCTTTTTCCCGTTTCTTCCTTTAATCTTTCTTTCCCCGCGACGGCCTTTATGTCTCTTTGTTGACCTCATCTTCCTACACTTTCCATCACTGGAAGAACTAGACTCAAAGGAAGATGAATTTGTTTCTAATTCCGAATCTGAACCAGAGTCAGAACTTGAGCTATATGAATCCGATGAAGAGTATCTTCTTTTTCGCTTTATCCTTTTCTCCTTGGATTCTTTTTTGCGTGTCCCCCTAGCTTCGCAATCAGATATGTCAGCAGCGGAAAGGCCCTTGCTTGATTTTTTCAATTTCCCTGAAAATCATTAATGTACCCGCATCATAAATCTAGAAACTCCATATTCAAAGATTAACTTCATTACCTTTTTCAACAGCATCCTGAACTTTTATATGAGATGTTTCGCCACAGTCCATTATTTTTACAGGTGTGGTAGGTTTCCCGTCACCCGTCCCCACAAGTTCCATTTTCTTGATTACTTCCATTCCTTTCACGACTTTGCCAAATACAACATGTTTCCTACAGTATAATTGAGGAAAATCAGGATCCTTGACAATGCATTAAACCTCCCGAGTGAAGTACAGTGAAATTTAATTCCTCAAAACGAACAGATAATGGAGCAGAGATTACCCATCGAGATGTGGCTGGCGTTTAAAAAGTATAAAAAATTGGGACCCGTTGGTGTTTGGGCCACAATTTGCCATGGAAAGGACTCCAGCTCCATCATGGTCCAGTTTAAAATTCTCATCTGTGAGATAACGGGGATATATTGAGAAATTTGTTCAACTCCAGAAGCTGAAAACAGAGAAAAAGAAAGTCTACCTGAAAACTTCCCACCATAGATGCTCTCTCCACCAGTGCCTGTAAACCAACCAAAGTACTTACAGATATGGGCATTATTATCACTTATCAGGTTCAAGCGAGTATCTCTAAGAGCTGGCATTATAGCCAGCAGTACTTCATTCAGAAGCTGTCTCAGAGATGATCCTTATTACGCCCTTTCAAAGTGCGATTTTTCCGTTATATAAATATATAAACTTAAGCAGCTCCCTATTTCAATTCGCTAGGCCTCTGTGTTAATTAACTACTACCTAGATCATCTCTAAGTCCATGTTGTATACACCACAGAATATATAGGACAGTAAATGGTGCATAACGTGCTGTCAAGTTATATACACCATATGGAATTTAATATGATTCCATGAATTAAAGATAACAGGATCGAAGAATACCATTTCCATTCGAAAAGTCACCACCCTGCAAGAAAGAGAACCACTAATGAATAAAAATCTCATTTTCGATCAAATACTTACAACACTATAAAACAAATTCCAAGTCTCTAACCATGTAAATTAAAGGCCAAGAAAAAACATAACAAGCTGGATAAGAATAACACGAGTACAATGCATACATACTTGAGCCATGAATCCTTTAATTATACGGTGGAAAGAAGATCCTTTGAACTGTAGAAGCTTCCCAGTGGTCTTTCCAATGCCCGCCTCACCTGCACCAGGTAACATCAGAACAATGAAATGTGAAGCCCATTTATCTTCCAAGTTGACAATCCAGAAATGAATTTACAAAACAATTTGTTCTTGAACATAGTCTAAAAATTGGTTTAGACATCTAATACAATAGTCAGCTATGCTATTTAAAAGCAGGGTTCACAAGCCTAAGATACCTGTACAGAGAGCACGGAAGTTTTCCGCTGTCTTGGGGACAACATCAGCAAAAAGCTACCATTGACAATAGAAAACAAAAAACATAGAAGCTTTAGGCTGGAAACAAAAGGAAACAAAAAATGCAGTCTGATATAATACCTCAATGACAATACGTTCAACGGAATCCCCACCAATGGATACATCCAAGAATACATTAGGATTCTTCTTCTTACTCATTGCTGCATAAGTTAAACATCCGAAAGAAGAGGTTGAAGATAAGCTATCATGATAGGAGTAACATAAGATACGATGGCTTTTAAGCAGAAATCCCTAAAACTTAAAAGTAGATGGATGCAAGAAGTGTTCGACTGAAACCAAAATAGAGTTCAAAAAAGCCAGATCTATCAAACTTTATCATTATACAAACTAAACACCTTAAACCCTAAACTCTTAAAATAAACATGAAAAAAAAGTATCTGAGAAACATGAGTGATTCCTCTCCAAAAACACCACGGATAGCTAACATAAATGCATCCTTGCAATTCCAAAGAAAAGTCAGGACTCGGGAGTCAAAAATATCGAAGCCTAAAAGAAGGCCGTGAAACAGCAGGAGTCAAAAGATTCTCGGAGAGACCTTGTGAATCGATCGAGCCGGAAACGGTGATATGAAATCGAGTAGCGGCGGCAATAGTTATCGCGAACAGAGGATGAAGACGGTCTGGCGGATGTTCAAGTAACAATCCAGTGCATTACGGAGTACTAGTTACGTTAACCCAGTAATTGCCACGTGTCGAAGTGATTTAAATAAGGTGGCCTCAAAGCCCGATGGGCCTCCGAAGAGAAATAGAAATGGAAGATTACTCGGCGGCTGCTACTATCGTTGTGTTCGACCGTCCGATACCGTTGCTTCGGGGACCTGTACCCACCAGTTGCTCGGAATCAGGTCCATACGTTCTAGCTTTCCGATCCCTAGATTCGTGGACAGCTGCTTTTAAGCGTTGTGAAACCCTAATCAAAGAGCAGTGCGAAGAAGGTGCCAAAATTGGATGCGCCGTCGCTGCGTCCAAAAACTGTAAGCCGCCGTGGTGGCGGGGCTCTGGTGACATGAGGGAGCGAGAGAAGTGCGAAGAGCGGGAATTCGAGGGATGTATAGCCGCTGCGAAGCACAAGTGCGCGGGCTTCGCCAAAGACAAGTGCTCGGGAACGTTTTTAGACGCGCGAATCGCGGTGGCGAGGGAGGTTGAGGGATTGGTCTGGATGGCGTCAATGCCGGAGAGTAGCGGTTGGCGGGATCATCTCATGGGGTTGAGCTCAGCCCAAGAGTTGCTGTGCGAGGGATCTTCTAAACAAAAAAAGCCATCGCTTAGTAACTCGTAGTTGCAGGATGAGCATTGTGAGTAAAATTAGTTTGTTTAGTTAGATTCATAAGATGATAGGTTAATTTATTTTGAAGCTAGTCATTGTTGGGATTTCTTGGATATGTTAAGCTCCGCATCAACTCCTGCAAAGACTCTTTTGTTTCCTATCCACATAATAAAGTTTGTATGTTATTGGCTTTGAGGAGTTTCTTAGTACTAACAGATCATCACTTGTATCGGAATTTTATGCCAAATCTAGTCTCACGTAGAGGCTAATCCAAGAATCCTTATATACAGATCTTCCTCTTAATATTTAAGATTTCCTCTCAATGTGTAGTCTCCAGAGCTCTTTCTTTGGTGGTCACGTCTGCATTTAGTGTAGGTCAACTTATTTTGTTTGCTTACAAAGTCAACTGCTTTATGTGTCGCTGGCGTCACATGAATAGAGAAAGAGATGAGGCTCCCATTTCTTGACAGCGAAAATGGAAAGTGCTACGAAGTTTCAGTGATGATGGCTTTGTTCTACACGATTCTCACACGCTCATATATTAAAATATTCAACTCTTTTTTTCGTAAATAAATATGAGTTTGTGGAAAAGTAAGGAGTGACAAACTCAGTTTTGATTTGTTCATCAACTACACATTTGAGTAGTGTAAATTCACTTGAAAGCAAACAAGTTGGTGTGGAAGATTCAAATGATTTAATCTTCTTTTCTTTCGTTTTACCAATATGGCCGTTTCTTATATAAAATCCTTGCCGACTAAGCATTCAGCAAGTTGGTACACGCACGTTATTGCTCATCATTCTAAAATGACGGCTTTGTTCACATCATAATAGATTATATTAACACCATACCGGCTGCTTTAAATAATTACCAAATCTCGAGTAACTCTTTTTTGGGCATTATGGTACGAAAATGAAACCAGAGCCAATTGATAAGTCAAACACATGTACACAATGATGTGCTGACCATGTCCTTTGATCGACATACCTTCGTGTTCACAACGTGTTTGTTCCACCGCCAGAAAAAAATATAGGACAAGTTAACCAATCAATCAATTACAGTGAAATATAAAGGCGGCCAGTACGGACTTAAATAGTAGCACGAGCCTAAGGGTTTTTAAGAGGAATCATTTCCCTTGCGAGTCTTGAGTGTCTTGCAAGTCACACTACATATAGGCGAGACTCTTTTATTCCCCTAAAATCTCTCTTTTTTTAAAACACAAAGCATGAGAGACCTCAAGGAGTATGTAACAGTGCTCTGTTGCTCAACCTTGCCACCTCCAGCCTCAACAAGGCCCAGAGGCGTTGGCGTTTTGCCTATACTGTCATCTACTCTATGAGGGCTATGCTCTTTCTCGTCAAGGAGATAGTCCCCAGAAGGATTGATCCCAAAGCCTCCCACTCCCTCTCCTACACAGCCCTCGAGTCCGGTGATGGAGCAAAGATCAACTCTATGCCTCTTTCTTACGTTCCTGACATCGATAAGGAACGACTTGTTGAGATCATGAAGGGTAAGGATTTAGCGGGCATCCGAGCACTGGGTGGCGTGGAGGGGGTCGCCGCCTCCCTTAGGACAAACACTACCAAAGGAATCCATGGGAATGATCAAGAAGTCAGCAGACGTCGTGACCTCTTTGGCTCTAACACCTACCACAAGCCACCGCCTAAAGGTCTTCTCTTCTTTGTGTATGAAGCTTTCAAAGACACAACCATCTTGATCCTGTTGGCATGTGCCACTCTCGCCCTTGGCTTTGGTGTCAAAGAACACGGCATCAAAGAAGGCTGGTATGAAGGCGGAAGTATCTTCGTAGCAGTCTTCTTGGTCGTTGTCTCTGCTCTCAGCAACTTCAGGCAAGAGAGACAGTTCGACAAGCTGTCCAAGATAAGCAATAATATCAAAGTGGAAGTCCTTAGAGACGGCAGGAGGAAACATATCTCCATCTTTGACGTTGTTGTTGGTGATGTTGTCTTCTTGAAGATCGGAGATCAGATTCCCGCTGATGGTCTGTTCTTGGATGGGCATTCTCTTCAGGTGGACGAGTCTAGTATGACAGGAGAGAGTGACCATCTTGAAGTGGATCACAAGGATAATCCCTTCTTGTTCTCTGGGACAAAGATAGTCGACGGGTTTGCTCAGATGCTGGTTGTCTCCGTGGGTATAAGCACAACCTGGGGACAGACGATGAGCTCCATAAACCAAGATTCTAGCGAGAGAACACCTTTGCAGGTCCGTCTTGACACGCAGACCTCCACCATCGGAAAAATTGGTCTTACAGTTGCTGCACTTGCCCTGGTTGTGTTGTTAGCCCGTTACTTCACAGGGAACACGGAGAAAGAGGGTAAAATAGAATACAATGGGAGCAAAACACCTGTTGACTCTGTGGTTAATTCCGTTGTGCGAATAGTGGCAGCTGCAGTCACCATTGTCGTAGTAGCTATTCCGGAAGGCTTGCGATTGGCTGTGACTCTGACGCTGGCTTACTCCATGAAGAGAACGATGTCTGATCAAGCTATGGTCAGAAAGCTCTCGGCGTGTGAGACGATGGGCTCAGCAACAGTGATATGCACAGACAAAACAGGCACTTTAACACTGAACGAGATGAAGGTATGATGACGAAAATTCACAGTTTCAAACAAGCTAAATCTCGAATTGATGTTAACGAAAACAACAATCGATTCCTCACCCCAGATGTTCCAATTACAGAGAGAAACACCCAGAAAAATTGAGATTATTCCAGAATTCGAATCACAGAAGTGATTACGATCAAAGAGAGAAAGAGATTACAAAAGGATTAACAGAATTTTCATGAATGTCCTCCTCTTCACGCTTTAAGCCATCTAACAAATTCTTTCTCTTCAATAACTCTCCACCGTCCACGTGTCATGTTTTAATTCCATCTCATTTGAAACCTTCCGCATCTTCTAGAGTCTTTCTCACACTTGGCTCATCTTTTCCTGTAACAAGGTAACCAAGTTTTGGCTTGGCCAAGAGTCGATCCATGAAGACTCTACCAACATGATCTCATCTGACGTTCTCGATCTGCTTTACCAAGGCACCGGTCTGAACACGACAGGAGGTGTCTGTATGTCATACTCAGGGTCAACGCCTGAGTTCTCGGGCAGTCCAACAGAGAAGGCTCTCTTGTCTTGGACTGTGCTAAATCTGGGAATGGATATAGAGTCAGTGAAGCAGAAACACGATGTTCTCCGCGTTGAAACTTTCAATTCAGCAAAGAAACGAAGCGGGGTTTTGGTCCGAAGAAAATCTGACAATACGGTCCACGTACACTGGAAAGGAGCCGCTGAAATGGTCCTAGTTACGTGTTCTCGCTATTACACGAGCACTGGGTCGGTTGACTTAATGGATTCCATTGCAAAGAACAAAATTCAGGCAATAATCCAAGGTATGGCGGCCAGTAGCCTCAGATGCATAGCATTCGCCCATAAAGTATCGTCAAATGGATCGGGATTAGAGGAAGATGGCATGACCTTGATGGGAATAGTGGGTCTGAAAGATCCTTGTCGACCTGGTGTCTCAAAAGCTGTTGAAACTTGCAAACTTGCGGGGGTCATCATCAAGATGATAACGGGAGATAATGTTTTCACTGCAAAAGCCATAGCTTTTGAATGCAGAATCCTCGACCACAATGACAAAGATGAAGAGGAGGCTGTTGTAGAGGGTGTTCAGTTCAGAAACTATACCGACGAAGAGAGAATGCAGAAAGTTGAGAAGATCCGGGTGATGGCAAGGTCCTCTCCCTCCGACAAGCTTCTAATGGTCAAGTGTCTGAGACTTAAAGGTCACGTACTCACGTGGTAGTAGTCACGGGGGATGGCACAAACGATGCACCTGCACTAAAAGAAGCAGATATTGGACTCTCTATGGGAATTCAAGGCACTGAAGTGGCAAAAGAAAGCTCAGACATTGTCATTCTAGATGACAACTTCACATCGGCCGAACAGAGGTCCTGATAACAAATGTCATGTGGAGGACTCTCCTGGTTCAGTCACTATATCAAATAGCCGTACTCTTAATCAGACAATTCAAAGGTATGTCTATATTCAACGTGCGCAAGGAAGTGTAGGACACGCTCATATTCAATACTTTCGTGCTCTGTCAAGTTTTCAACGAATTTAATGCAAGGGAGATGGAGAAGAAAAATGTGTTCAAAGGAATTCACAGAAATAGGTTAATCATTGGAATCATAGCAATCACTATCGTGCTTCAAGTCATTATGGTAGACTTCCTAAAGAAGTTTGCGGATACAGTAAGGCTTAACGGGTGGCAATGGGGAACTTGCATAGGAATTGCATCTCTTTCATGGCCGATCGGTTTTTTCACAAAATTCATACCTGTTTCTGAGACACCGTTTCTCAGTTACTTTAAGAATCCGAGATCGTTATTTAAGAGTTCAAGAATCCCATCTCTCAAGAAACCTTGAAAAGCCTACCCTAGCTGATGCAGTTCTCTAGGGATGGGTGGCTAATTAGTGATCAAGAGCACAGAGTTGGAGCCGTCTGATAAGAGAACTTTACAAGCATTTTCCAGTTTCCTTGAACGATCAAAAGATTCAAATCCATAAGGTGAAGATCTAACGTGGTGAAACATTGATGGTTCCCCACCATTTTAAATTGATTCAAACTGCTGCAACAAGGTGGATTTCTAGTTCACTTGTATCAAAACATAAAACGACATTACCAGGCTGGTTTAGGAAGATATGTTGAAGGCGTAGGTAAAATAAGGGTTATATTTGTGCAAGGTATCAACTTTAGTCTCACCCATTAGCGGATAGTAAGACTAAAGTTGCTTTATCTACTGTAGAGTTACATTGTTTATACATCTCATAGCTAAATAAGGGTTATATTTGTGCAAGGTATAGTTTGGTAATGTTTGGGTGAATACGAGAGAGAGACACCATTATTGGTTTTGTACAGTTTTACTTTTTTTCTTAAAAACGTTTGCAAAGTCTCAATGCTCTTTGAAGCACTAAAAGATGGTGCACCTATGGAAGATCTATAGTGCAAAAACATGAGAATAAAAAAGTGGAGAAGGTGACACAGCAGGAAAAAAACAGAGAGAACACTTACATTACAGCGTTTTATTTGATCCAACTGTGTGTTTTCTTTAGATAGGCATTTGGAATGTTCTTATCAGTGAATGGTCCAAAACCAGGAAGGAGTGAGGCTGTCAGAGCATGACCTAGCTTGGGTTTAAGCAAATATGTTTCCAAGTTCATCAATTAACCAAAGATAGATCATGCTGGCAGCTTCACTTATTCCTTGTGGACTTGTCTTCAAATCACCTGAGCAAATTTCACATATCTGAGAGTTTAATTATGTATGAAACGGAAATTGACGGAAGAAACGGATAATGCATACGTGATGGCAACGAAAGAAGAGTTTACAGCAAGGAGATGAGAGAAGAGAGAGATGATACTTTGTGGTTTAAGAGGCGTTATAGATACTTATAGAAAGAGTGATAAGAGAGGATTTCAAGGACAGATGTTAAAAATTTAAAGAGATTGTTGGGTAAAACGGAGAGAGACACCACGAATTAAAGAAGCCTGAAACAGTGAATTAAAAGAAGCATCATAATGCATACAGCTAAGAGAGGCAGAGAGAGAGAGAGAGAGAGAGAGAGAGAGAGAATCAATAGGGCTATGAAGAGATTAGAGCCTCGCCCCTGCATACCTATACTTCCACCACCTGTGACCCTAAATATACTCCTTTATTGTGATACATCTCTCTCTCTCATCTCTCTCTCTCATCTCTCACGTACATACAGTGTCGTACCTCATTTTTAAATCTTGACCGTTTCTTCTGTAGTCCTTGAAGAAGCTTTCGCCAAGGCCCATATGCTTAGTTTGACCCCGTGTATCTAAAAGACCGCATCTTTGGGTTTTGCATTAACCACCCTCCTATTTCTCCGCTCTTCCTGCATTAAGTATCCCACTAAATAAGCCATCAATCTCTTAAACGATGCAAATACAAAGACGTAAAAAGGTAAACAGCAGTGGTTTGTGGTGTGGGTTTGAATGCAGAGTGATAGAGGTAAATATATGAATGATTCATCCACGGGTTTGGTAGGTGTAGATTTAAAAGCAAATATAATCACAAAGATAAAATAGAGATGAGTGTCTTGGAAACATTTACTCTCAAAGTGCTTACAAGGTCTCTCTGCAGCTGAACAGCCTAGTTAGACAGATGACTCTATCACTGCTTCCTGCTTTTAAGTGCTGATATGCCTTTACTTTTTTCCTCTTTTCCAGGTCTCCATCTTCTCTCTTACTTTGAATTCCCTAGCAATCTCTCTCTTTCCCTTTTATGGTACAAAACAAAGACTGGTCATTCACTCCTAAGATGATAACCTCACTTGTTTTTCTTGGTGGGAAACTGGCAAATAACCATATGTAAACCTTTGAAGCTATGTAGAGCTAATAACATAGTAATCTTGGTCTGGATTGATGAATTTATGCTTTGTCAAGCTTTAGTCACCAAAAATCTCCGCAAGAACACAGTCCACTTTTAAAATGATGAAATCTATTGGCATCGCTCATCACAATGTCTCGTCTGAATAAATTAGAGACCAGCTTACAAAAGGTATGGCAATCTCTACAGACACGTAAATTTTTTGTGATCCTAAGACAGGCATGGTCAGGTGTCCTGAGCAGACCATAAGCAATAGCTAGCCTCTCACTGTGTCCACGCAGCATTTGAACCTTCTCCCCTTCATCTACATTATGCAGAACGAACTTTGTGTCAGCTAGATAACCTGCTTCCCTCTCCAACTTCCTAGTAACCTCAGACAATTTCTCATAAATCTCTTTGGTCTCTGGATGAGACTTGTCTCTTGCTATAAAACTATGAACCTTGCCGTCAATCTCAATCCAACTACATCCGGGGTGTTTCTCCAATCCACTTGCTTTCATTTTTGCCCTCACATTTTCAGCATCGTTCCATCTTCCCTGTTCAGCAAAGACATTAGATATAAGCACAAGATTTCCCGGATTCTTAGGTTCTAGCTCAAGGAGTCTCTGAGCTGCAATCTCTCCGATTTCTTTCTCTGAGTGAGATCGGCATGCTGCAAGGAGTGCACACCACACTTCTGTGGTCGGTTCTGTCTTCATCATTTTAACGAATTCATAAGCTTTCAATACACAATTTGCACGTCCCAGCATGTCAACCAGACAGACGTAATGTTCAGGCCATGGTTCCAATTTATATTCATGTTCCATGATCTTGAGAAACCCTCTACCTTCGTCAAGCAGACCTGCATGGCTGCACGCATAAAGTAGTGCCAGAAATGAAATGTGATCGGGCGAAACGTTTTCATGCTTCATTGTATTGAATAACTCAACAGATGCTTTTCCACAGCCGTGCATTCCATAAGCATTGATCATACTTGTGTATTGCAGTAAACCTTTTCTTTCTATGCGATCAAATACAGTCTTTGCACTCTGTAAATCTCCACAGCATGCATACATGTCAACAACTGCAACTGCAATGGACTCCTCTAGACAAAAACCCTTCCGGAGTAGGTAGCCATGAATTTCTCTCCCTTTCTTGAGGGCAGATAAACCTGCTGCTGCGGACAGTATACTCAACAATGCTACAGAATCAGCTGCCAAACCAGTTTCAACCATGCGTCGAAAGAGTTTAACAGCCTCGTTTTCATTACTATTATGAGCACTAGACGAAATCATGCTTGTCCAAGAGACAACATCTTTACCTTCAATTGATTCAAATATTCGAGTAGCATAGCTCATGTTCCTGCATTTTCCATAAACATCTACCAACCCATTCTGTATCACAGTATCAAGTAAACCTTTTCTCAGGATGTGACAATGAATTTCTTTGACAACGAGCATGGATCTTAGCACACTACAAGCTCGAAGGATGCTTACCAGCAACATTTCATCAATCTCCATCCTTTTCTTAGCAACATCCCGGAAGAGTTCTAAGGCCTCTAGATGACAATCATTCTGGCAATAACCAGCAATGACTGTAGTCCATGAAATAAGATCTTTTTCATGCATCAAAAGAAACGCACGGCACATATAACCTGTGAGATTGCACTTTGAATACATATCTATCAACGTGTTCCCAACCTGTAAATTAGAATCCCAGCCGTGTTTAATCAAGTAAGCGTGCAATTCCATTCCTACCAACAGATTGCTTAATCTTCCTGATGCGGCAATGACACTGGTCATTGAAACCTCATCCGGTTTGTGGCCAACAGCAATCATATCACAGAAGAACTCTAAGGCCTCCTTGTACATGAAATTCTGTACATATCCCTTGATAAGAGAATTCCAGGTCACAACATCATCGTTATCCATCTGACGAAGGATCCTTCCTGCCTCAAGCATTTTACCACACCTCGTATACAATGCAATCAAGGCGTTGCAGACGTATACTTGAAAACAATGAGTTGATTTCAAGACAGCAGCGTGAATCTCTTTCCCTAGCTTTGCATATGACAAATCTTCACAGGCTGTGAGAGCCGAAACAATAGTGTAGCTGTTGAAGGCAGGACCATTCATCTGCATTTCTCTGAACAATTCTAAAGTCTCCAAATATTTCCCAGACGTAGAATATGAAGACATGATAGAATTCCACAGAACAGCATCTCCTTTGTCTTCTGATGCGTCAAAGAGACGCCTTGCTGCTCTCAGGTCATCATTCTTAGCATACATGGAAACCAGCCCATTGACAACAAAATCTGTTGAACTGTAGCTAAGTTTAACGAGCAAACAATGAAGGTCAGTGCCACTCCGGATATCTCTAAGTTTGCCGCAGGCTTTAAGCAAGAGAGGAAAAGAGTAAAGATGGACAGGAACTCCCTCAACCCGCATATTCCGGTAGACAGAAAGAGCTGAAGCAGGTTCACCGTTGGAAACATACGCTCCTACAATGGCATTCCATGCAAAGGCAGTTCTCTCACGCATTTCGTCAAACACTTTCTCTGCGTCATCCATAGACCCACACTTACCGTACAAAAACACAAGCTTACCAGCCAGAAAATCAAATTCAATAGCGGGGAAAGTCTTGAAAATGCGGGAATGCAGCTGCCGACCTTGAGAGATAGCTCTGCTTTTGCCACAAAGCTCAAGAACGTAGCCATAGGCTTCGATTGAAGAATTATCGTCGCTGACGTCCAGCTCTTGAAAAGCTTCGTTTAGGCTTACATCAAAACAACTGAGCTTCGGAGAATAGACTTGGACGGGGTAATCGAGAGATGAGTTTGTCCGGATTCGACTCAGCTTGGGACGGGATGATGGCTCTGTCGGAATACTACAATGGAGTCGAAACGTCGGAATCGAAATCGCCGAAGCAGAATACATAATGCTATAAGAGACGGGAAATTTTTTACTCGGTAGTCTCATTTTAATGCATATTTTTGTTTCTTCAAGGAGAAGAAAGTAATCGCAGTTGTCAATACCATAGCCATTGTCCTATCATCAACATTCACCATCACCATCACCATCTATTGCTGTTTCCAAATTATCTCGTTTTTTTCGGGTCAGTTCTGTAAGTTTCAAATATGGGCCAGGCCCATATTCAATAAGCGATACATTCTTGGCCCTGCTTCTGTAAAATATGTACACAGTATATTTGTGTGTATTATTAAACACAAGATACGATAAGATCGATGCGTGGGCGACCGAATCAAAAAGCTTATTCTAGACACTTAAACCAAAAACATCAAAATCAAATGGGTTGGCAGAAATCGGAGACGATCAATTTTTTTATTCACAAGTTGGTTTGGCGACGCGGGTTTCGGGTACACACAGAGAAATAAATTAATGGAGAAGAAAGACAAATTAAAGATGAAGGAGACGGTGTGTCTCGCACGTCTTTAATTATCATATAGTCATGCGTTGATTCGTTGATTGACATCTCTTTCTGTAGCACTTAATCGAAAGTCAATCCCCCAACATCCATTTTCATTGAACTGGAAACAAGAGAAAAAAATGGGGAAGATGATCAACTTCTTTGCCATTCTCCTCCTAGTCTTATTGGCTTCCACAGGTACATCTCAATCAATTGCCAACTCGATCTGGAATAACATGTTGGTAACTAATTATTGCTGTGTATACATATAGGACTAATGAAGCAAGGAGAAGCGCAAGCACCAGGGTGTAAGTGGGAATGCAAGCATCTACCAAATTTCAAGTGTTGGTTGGGTACAGCGGGACATAACCTTTGCCATGACTTGTGCAAGTACGAAGGAGCCATTACCGGCGTTTGCGTCTCTGGCGTCCCTGGCTGCCTCTGTCGCAAGGCCGGCTGCTCCTAATCCACTACAACCCCTCACCCTGTCATTTCATCATATTGTTATATGTGTTTATTATATGTGTTTACGCAGTAATTATCCCGTTTTACACGTAAGAGGAAGATCGAAAGAAAAACAACAAAAAAAGGAATCTATAAGTGGCCCTGTGTTCTGATACGGTTGTGATTGGGTGCTATGTATTGTGATAAATAATAAATACGATGTTTGATACAACCCTATATAATCATACACATCGTTGATTTTGTTCATTCTCCATCTTTGTTTGCTCGAATATTATACCACTACTTTTTATTCTGTCTCTCTCTATATATTTCACTTGTTTATTACTAGGTTCAGACAGGAAAACCTAACTTAGTTGTTTCACATTAGCTGCATCTTTCTCAAGACTGTCATCGTGCATCAGTAACTCTTCCCAAAACCCGACGTCGAGCTCCCTCTCCGGGCCATCAGTCCGTTCCCATCCATATCCTTTCATCTCTAGCGCCAGAGCCTCCAGCTCCGACACGTGCTCCGACGATTCCGTTTTTACCAAGCTAGCCTGATCAATGCCAGCCTCATCTAGCTCTTTCCTCTTGTCGAGAAGCTGCTGCAGAAGCGATGGGTTCTGCACGGCCTGCCTCAAGAAGGACATCATATGCCTCTGTTTCTTCTCTGCTCCATTAACCCTCTGCTCCATGGCTTGGATGTAGGCTCTCGCTCTCTGCTCCTCCTGTCTGAGCCTCGAGATCTCCATCATGAGGACATTCCTCTCTTCTCGGAGCTGCGGAAGCTCGACGCCGGGGTGATGCCCGTCCTGTTGAGAGTGCTGGAGGGAGGGAGGAGAAGATGAGGAGGTTCGCCGCTTGATGCTTTTGAGAAGGTCTCTCTGACCCATCAAGAAACCTTCATTCATAAACTCCCATCTCTCTGCCTCTATCTTTCTGAATCCCTGCACATAAATAATAACCAAATACTTAAGTAATTTTTTTGTTGGCGAGATAAAGAACCTGCCACTCTACTGCACTGTAAAAAATCAACATTATCTTCACTTTTATATTTTTATTATTAAAAATAATGGATGCAAAAGGAAGCTTCGATGTAATATTGAATACTTTATATCATTTTGATATGGAAAAAGTTTCCAGAACTTACGAAACTCTCTTTTCTTTCACTACTACCAGAGTCTAGATTATATCACCAAGCATCACTTATACGAAGTTGTCGGTTTAAACAACGGATTTCACAATAGAAGTCAAATTAATTACAATTTTGCAGTATAATTGGAGCTCAACGCATCTTCGGGGTCCTCCTAAACAATTAAGATCAGGGGAACACAAAAGTGAAAAGAGACAAAAAAACATAGCATTGTCATTTAGTGGAGGAACATATAACTTACATAAGTGTTGAGTTTTCTGACAAAGCTGGAGGAGTTGTTATGCTTAAAGTATAGCGGGAGAATAGTGGCGGAGAACGAATGTGGATCCCAAACGACAAAACTAATGCCTCCCCTGTTCCAAGACACAATGTGGTTTGTATTTGGATCATCCACCATCTCGAACGTCTTTGTTACAAACGGAGAAGGCCCTGCTTCCTGCAATCCCTCCACAGGCACCGGCATTGACCGAGGTCTTGAGCTTGACGACAGCTCCATCTCCTAGCAATGTTAGATCTCAAATGGTCTATGGTTGGAATAATTGTAAATTGTTGTCGAGGAGTGGACTGGAAAATACCCTAGTCGATGACGCTAGGGACGAAACTAATATTACATGCTGAATCATTTGGGTTCCTGAATTAGAAAAGAACACAGAGCACATAATCACAATAAGGTCGAGGAAAAGAGGGGGAAGTACTTAAAAGGGAGAGAGAGCGGGAAGTGCGTACGTCTTTTAAAAGAACAGAGTAATCTAACGTCTTTTAAAAAACAGAGTAATCTGCTTTTCGTGTTGTTGAGTGGTGGTTAGTTTATGGCAGTTGAGGGAGGAGATGTGGTGAAGACGATGGCCACGTAGGTGATTTAAATAGAAAGGGTTGATGTATAGCGCGTGACAATTTTTAATCACCTAATGGAGTTCGACCTTTCTAGAACAACTACAAGAGGATGGTTACATATCCTCCTTAGAAGTTAGAACGTTCTGGAACTTATACTTGAGAGGAGTTTAATATAGTAAAGCGACAAGTAAGAGTACAATGTAAAATAAGTTTCAAGTTTATACATATAGCTTGGTAAATCGAAAACACGATACACACAAACTGATTGGTACATTTGGATTTTTCCAAGAAGCAGACACTCCAAAGCCCCAACTCCCAAGTTTCTCTTGGATTTGGAAACCTAAGTCAACACGTGGCAACAGGAAACACTGCCACGTCGTCTCACATGTCTCGTGGAGTAAGCTAGTCGACATGGTGACCATGTGACCGCTTACGTCACTCTCTGCAACTTGGTTTATATGTTTATATTACTGTCGTAAAATTAAGAGCAATCGTCTCAAATTAAAAACATACGATTGTGTTGTTTAACTTGCCGCAATAGAACATTCCGAGATATTCCTTGTTCTTTGTTTTTGACAATTGGCACCAACTTATTGCCACGTCGTCAGGAAATTTTGGTTCCTAGTAGAGTGGGCTTTTCACGATCATATAATAAACCCCCAAAATTAGAAGGCCCAAAAAGAAACCATGAACCAGCTTGGCTGGTTGAACCTGCCGGTCCAGGGTTCGCTTTCAGAGAAAAACTGGGCAATTGGGCAATTCTCGACTTGTCTTGCCGGAGAGTTTTTCCCAGGCGGAGGAGCTTAGCAGGTAACCTGTTTCTTATGTGGCCATCTTTGATTTCAATAAATTTTGCTACTGCTAAAGAATCAATATCGTTTCGATGGAGATAATAGTTGTTCCTCCATCCATAAACTACGAGCAAAAAGTGTTCCTCTGAACCTTGCATTCATTTAGTCAAATTTGTATGTACTAGAGTATTGTAGACTAAAAATAGTGGATCTAGCTTCATTTTCTGGCTAATAGAGCTTGAGATTTTCGACTTTTAACTAATTATCTGGCAAACATGTTGCTCCACTTTTCTCCTTAAGTATGTAAGTTGTTACTCCAAATCTTACATAATAAAGAAGAGTTTGGAATATCATTAGGACTCGGATTCTTTTCTATATTACCCAGAAAAAGTGAATTTCATTCATTTCTTGTTGATTTAGGAATTTGTTTTGTAAAATCCTTTTAATCCAGAAATAGATTATTTGTGTATTTCCGAGAAATCCCTCAAATCTTACAATAGCCATGTAAGGAAGATGCCGTGAGTGCCAAATCAAGCCTGCTAAATCCAGGGATCCTTATATCTTTCATCGTCATCTTCTTGGCTATTAACTGTGGAGGGGAATCTTCAACGTGTTTGACTGTTTACAAAGAAGGCGGAGCTCTAGCGGTGTTTCAATCCCCCAAATGTTTGACAAACAAGTGGTGATTTAATATAGTGGGGAACTTGAGGCTGTGTCACTGCCATTATTGCTTTTGAAATTTGAAGCATTCAGAGAAGAGAGAGACTTGTAACCCCGTTGAAATATTGAATGGAACTCACTAATTGAATATGATGAGAGGACAGACTTTACTTTATAATGTTGTGATTATTATGAATATAAAAATTAGTATTTTGGATTGGTCAGGTGATGTAGTAACAAGGTTGAAAGGAGAAAGGAAAGATTTATGTATATAAAGTTTGCACAGACATAAAAGGGAAGCAAGCAGCCATCTAAAGCTTGTGGAGAAAAGAGAAATTAGTTTCCTTGTAAATAAAATACCCGAAATTCTTAAATTTTTTTTTTTTTTTTTACTTTACAACCTCACATGTAAATTAATATCCAAACGTATCTATCGTCCCTTTTGTATTTTGTTGTCAATAAATATTGATTGAGAATGGGAAATTGAATCCTAAAAAATGGAACGTAAAATTAGGTGAAGAAATAAGCATGGTAGAAAATGAGTTTTGAAATTAAGCGAAATGACGTCGGTTGTGAAAAATATAGGAATTGTGGTATCTTTGTTGATGGTTGTGATAAACGCGGAATCGTCAACCTGTTAGAGTATTTACAAACATGGTGGGGCTCCGGCGTTGTTTTAGAATCTCCAGAATCGCCGATCCTCCTCCTCCTCGGCCATAGGGCAATGGTACAAGGTCGGAGGAAGTACTAGGAGAGTCGTCTTGTCTGCACTCTTGATCTTCGCGTTCCATTTCCCGGTATGCATCATTGTTTGCTTGATTGGGGGATCGTAAGAGAATTGTTTTTTTGAATTCCCTGATATGATTCGAAGGCAGTTGTGGTTGGAAATCGCAGCAGTCTTTGACGGCCACAATGGTGCACAAGCCAGTGAGATGGCTTCTAATCTTTTATTGGGTTATTTTGCTCTGCACATTTTCTTTCTCTTGGAAGCCACATTTTCCACTCCAAGGCTACCAAGAAATCATGCATCTATACCACCTCCATTTTCAAATGTGCCAAGATTCATTGCCACTCTATTTCGATGATTCTCTTCACTTGGATATTCTCAAAGAAACCTTGCTCAGAGCTATCCATGACATTGATGCTACATTTACTATTGAACCTTGTGAGTATCATGCAACCTTTTGACCTCTTTTTACTGCAGGAAGCATCTACCCGAAAGTTGGGTTCCGGTTCAACGGCCACAGTTCCACTTATTGCTCATGGTCAACTTCTGGTTGCTAGCATCGGTGATTCAAAGGCACTTTTGTGTTCCGAAAAATTTGAGACTCCCGAAGAGGCCAGAGGTTTGCAACATCCTTTTCTTCACTAAGAACCACCCTTGTGATTGTCTTTTACAGTATAGGGGAATCAAGTTTTTTGTTCCTATGCTGTTTGCTTATTGCAGCTACTCTAGTGAAATTGTACAGAGAGCGTAGGCGCAATCGAGGCTCTTTCTCTGATTCAAAGCTGGAACATAGCAATGGACTCATGCGTTTTATTGCCAAAGAATTGACAAAGGACCATTACCCAAATAGAGAGGATGAAAAGATCCGTGTTAAAGCTGCCGGAGGTTATGTCACTGAGTGGGCCGGTGTACCACGGGTGAATGGTCAGCTGGCTATTTCCCGATCAATTGGTGACCTTACTTACAAAAAGTAAGCATTGCTTGTTGTAACTTAGGTCTCTCTGTGCCTCTGACCATGATTATTGTTTAAACTCGGTGTTTCTTTTATCTCTCGTTTACACTACTATGAGAAGACGAAATGTGAGTTTTTGGTATCTGCTTCAGTTACGGTGTCATCTCTGCTCCTGAGGTGATGGACTGGAAGCCTCTAATGGCTAATGACAGCTACTTGGTAGTGTCTACTGATGGCATCTTAGAAGTTGGAGTTGCAAGAAGTATGCCATCGTCTGTGGGAAGTTAACAACCAAACTAGCACTGGAGCAGGAATGCCTTCATACTGCTCAATGTCCTGGGAAATGGTAAATTTTTTTAATAATATTGTAGGTTGGTGTAGAAAACAGCAGCTTTTATATGCCAGAGAACCTTAATGGTACCTTTGCATCATATGCAGTGACTTGCTAGTCTCTACCGAGTCATTTCTTTTGGTAAGTAAGTAAAGTGACTACTACTCGTTGCAATCTTGATTAATGGTTTCTTTATTTTTGGTTCTAACGTAAACATTCAATCACACAACTCAGACCTTGTAGGTGCATCTCAAATTTTGTTCCAAGGAGAATCAAGATTACTGCATTAATCTTGAAAGCTAAGCTAGGTGTATTCTTGTCTTACCATTCAATTTATCGACTCTTTGCCTCTTTGGTCTAGCCATTTTTGTTTTGTATGTACAATATAAGAACAAAAATTATAATTCAAACTTCAAAGTAGTGTATATGGGGCGGGATATGAGATTAAATTGAGGATTTTTAACTCTAAATCTTTTTTGACCTTTCAACGCTGAAAAGGCGATTAAATTACTTGAAAAAGTCATTCACGTTGTTTAATACTTTTTATAATCGATTGGAGACGTGGAATGTTAAGGAAAATCCAGGTGTCAAGATCTCAGCCGTTTGCTTATTCAATTGCTGGTCGTATCGGGAAGCTTCAGGTAGCCGCCTCTTTGGTGTCTACATATTTCTCTTCCGGTCATTCCCAATTCGATCGCTCTCAATCGCATTTTATCAAATTTATCTGGGCGGCGTTGACATAGACGAATTCGGTTAGATTTCATATTGAGATTTGTGAGGAAAGATGTGGAAGCATGATTTGGAGTCGGCTCAGACGCCTCTGTACCCGATGATGTTGGAGAGCCCGGAGCTCCGATGGTCTTTCATCCGGAAGGTCTATTTCATCATTTCCATCCAGCTGCTCGTCACAATCGCCGTCGCCGCCACCGTCGTCACGGTTCATCCTATTTCTGTCTTCTTCACAACCACCGGCGCCGGCTTTGCTCTCTACATTCTTCTTATATTCACTCCATTGATTGGTAAGTCTTCTCATTGCTTTTATCTATCTACTCTTCTCCCTCTCTATCTCTAATGATCTGGCTTGTTATTGTGGTTGCAGTTATGTGTCCTTTGTATTACTATCACCAGAAGCACCCTGTGAACTATCTGTTGCTGGGGATTTTCACCATCTCTCTTGCCTTTGCGGTTGGCTTGACTTGTGCCTTTACAAGCGGTAAGAAAGATCCTTGTAATCTCTTTGTTAATGAGAAGCCTCACTACCTAACGTGATTGACAAGATCTGTTTGTGGAACAGGGAAGGTCATTCTCGAGTCAGTGATTTTGACCTCTGTTGTGGTCATTTCCCTCACTCTCTACACCTTCTGGGCTGCCAAAAGAGGCCATGACTTCAACTTCCTTGGACCCTTCTTATTCGGTTCCATCATTGTGCTTATGGTCTTTTCCTTCATCCAGGTATCATCTTTTCTCTTGCTAATATCTTTATCCACTTGTGTCTCATCATTGTGCTTATCCTCTGTTTATGGCTGCAGATTCTCTTCCCTTTAGGAAAGATCTCGGTGATGATCTATGGTTGCTTGGCATCTATCATCTTCTGTGGATACATCGTATATGATACCGACAACTTGATCAAGAGACACTCGTACGACGAGTACATCTGGGCTGCAGTATCTCTCTATTTGGATGTCATTAATCTCTTCCTATCTCTGCTCAATCTCTTTAGGGCTGCTGATAGTTAAGCGACAGACTTTGTAATTACTGTCTACTTCATATGTTATAATTCTTTTATCTGATAAGAAATCTGGCGTGTAAAAAATTGAATGCTGTAACATGACAGTGGAAGCCAAATGCATTCTACATGTGAAACTTGTTAGCTTTAAGAAGTAATTCAGTGGAACAAATGGTTATTACAAAAGAGAAAGTCTTCTACTAATTGTTTTAACCTATTCTTATCAAAGCAAGTTTGACAAAGAGTCTCCTACTCTCCTAGTTTGTGTCATTAAGGTCCCATCCATTTGGACATGGAACTTTTTTGCTTTTTCTCGGCAGCAATGGCAACAAGGCGAGCAACGCCCTGAGTCCATATACCGTATTCCCTTTGGTTTCTGCACTCGAATTCAATGACCCTCTTTGTTTCAGTCTTCAACCCGAAGTAGTGATGCTTGTCTCCGTTGAACAGATCCCTGCCAGCCCATGCTGATACATCTCTTTTCACTTCGAGCACCATATCTGCAACGCAAGTCCAAATCAAAGACTTATGAGTTGTTTCATCTTTCTGGCGTAACTTCAAAAGCAGGCTAGTGTAAAGAAAGGAAATGTATGTGCAGAGAAGAACTTACGTTTCTTCTTCTTTGTGAAGGTCCCTCCAACGTGTTTACTTTTCATTTTTAGCACAACTTGGCCCGCTTTGTTGATGTAGACAGAGACGATTTTCCAGTGGAGATCACCTGCTTTCAAAATTTAAAGGTCAACAACACTTCTTTTTGCTCATCTTACAGATCACCTAAACGAGTGTAGCTTTTGGGTACCTCCACGAGTTCGTTTTAGGAGTTCAGTGCCTTTAGCTAGTAGTTCCTGGTTACAGACGCTAAGGAAGTCTTCCCCTGCCATAGGTAATTCTCCACTAAAACTGCTATCACTATGCTTTGTGTCAACCTGGCCACACAACGCTGAACTTGTTCCTTTCTCGGCTGGTAAGACAGCAGCTATGTTCCATACTTCTTTAAGCGCTCTTGCCTTCAATGTAGCTGCTCCTCGCAGAGCTGCAAAAAGTGGATGTATTCACACATCGATTCTCGACAGAAGTAACTTTGAATATATTATAATACAATACCTGTAGCAGCAGCTGCAGTGAGTGTGACAATGTCGTCATGGGACTTCACATTCACTGCAGAGCTCACAACGGATGTCAAATGATCTCTTTCTGCTCCCATGTTTTCAGCTGCCTCCACACACTGAGCAGCCACCAGTGCAGCTGCAGAAGCCATGGCCATATCAATTCTAGTCATCTGCTCGTTTTTACAAGGTGAAGAAGCTGCCGTCGCTGCCGCTACAGCTGCCACAGCAGATGCAACCGCGGCAACAGAAACAGCTGCATGGACCTGTGCATTGTGGGCTCGGCTCTCTTCTTTCTTCTTTTCTTTACGGTCCTTGAGCCACCTTCCTACTGTTTTTGGGGCGGTTCCAGCCACAGGGGTATTGCTCCCATTTCCGGCGGTACCACGGCTGCCTCCTGTGCCAGAGAAGAGAGGTTGAATGGTGTTGTGGGTGCGAAAATACTGCAAGGATCACGGAAACAACAGTAGGATTGGTTAAGATAAACTAAGTTTTGTTTAGGAAATTGGAACAAGTTGATATCATAACTTTTTGGGATTGTAGAAGAAATGGGATACTAAAGCAAATGAAGAGAAATCAATTGAGCTAAAGTAACTAATGTCAGACTGTAATATAGCATTTCCCGACAACTTTCTCAATTCTGGCCAAACATAAAGGAGCTCTAGGAGGTACAGTCACATTCCTATTCCCGTGTCCAAATATGTCTGTAATATTCCATTCATCAAGTAAATGCGTTGGAGACAAAGCATTAAATAATAACTATGAACTATGCCTTTAATGATCGCTGACGCGGCTTTAATTATGGCAACGACTCTATTTAAGGAGAAGTTTTTGTAACTAGAAGAAAATTGGTCACACATGTATTCCCTGTTATTAATACTAATATAGATTGTTTATCAAAAAAAGAAAAAAAAATACACTACTATAGATAATAATTATGGTGTATTTTAGGGGGAAATGAGTTTCGTTTTGTGTGGGTGAAGTGGTGAACTGATTGAGAAGCTAAACACAGGTTGTAAAGTGGAGAGTCAAAGTCAAATCTGTTTTTGTCTGGAAAAATAAAGGTTTCTTCTGCATCTGCTTTCACTTGGCTGTACTTTTATCTTGTTCGTTTTTTTTCTTTCTTTTTTTTTACTTTGATAAACTTTAAAATATGTACGAGACTTGCATTCTAAAAGATGTAATCGGGACTCGCAAAAAAGAAAAATCAAGGACTAGACATTGCATTGTGGAAGGAGTACCTTGACGACGTCGTCCAAGTCATCGGACGGGGAGATTGGGGGACTGTCTGTCTCTGTAAAAGAACCTCCGCCGTTGAGTGGCCCGCTACTGTGTGATAACCTCCCCGACGTTAACGGTGAAACATCCTTCATTTTCAAACAGAAACACATCAAGATCGCAGGTATAAAAACGGAGTGTGTTTGAAAATATATAACCTTACCGATTGAGACATTATGCGCTCAAGAACAAGCTGCGAAGAGACAGAGGCAGCGAAAGAAAACTGGCTACTAACACCACTATTGTTGCTGTTATCGGGCGGACATTCTTCTTTCTCAGAGTTGAGAGTTTCTTCCGGTATTGGAGTGTTAATGGAGGAGGTAGGTCTGTTGGTAGCCGACGTTGATTTGGCGGTATGGAGAGCTCTGGAGACTTCCAAGGCAGAGACGCTCCAGGATCTAGACAAGAATTCCATTGGACCTCGCGGGCTTTCCGGTAGTTGAGTACTACCGGCGCCTGAAGAAAATATCTCCGGGCGGCGAGAGCTGTTGATTGGATTCGGCCGTCTAAGTTCTCTCTCCATATCCCCTCTGTTATCTTGGCTTCGACTTCAGAGCTTGACCAGGAAACTAGTGTTTGTGTGTGTAATTGTGTATATAGCCAAAAGGAGTAAAATAGTCTTTTTATGTAAGAATTTGGTTGAGAGTAGGAGTACTCTTGACATATATTGTCATTGCGTAAATAGTGGATGCTAAAAATGAAGTCGCTTTCCAATTATAAGGCCGCACCTTTCCTATTGTTTAATACACATAAAAATTAGGGTTAATTACAAATCTGACAAATTCAGGAATGATATTCGGAAAAACGCTACTCAGAGTTTATATTTGGAAAATGCTAAGTTTAGCTCTATGAAAAGTCTGTTTTGTCTTTCTGTTCAATTGAATTTTTTTTTCCATTTCTTTTTATTTTGTGTACGATTTTATGTTGATAAATTTATGCTATGTGTTTTATTTACAAGACAATTATGTTTGGATAATTAAAGTTTGTGTTTAAGTTTTTTATTTATAATTCAAAGTTTAGTTTTATTAGAGTATAAATTTTAATAATTAATTCAAACCTAATGATATCGACTTTTTCACTTATACTCTAGGACTTCGATTTTGTTTACGTGGACAAATTCATTTAATGTGTTTTGTTCATGGAACGTTATGTTTAGGTAGTTAAGAGATTTTTATTTGGGTTTTATATTTATAATTTAAGGGTTAGTTTTCTATTTGTAATTTAGGGTTTAGTTTTCACGTTGAATTTTTTATTTGTAATTTAAGGTTTAGTTTTCATATTTGGATTCTCTTTATATAATTTAGGGTTTAGTTTTCATGTTTGGGTTTTCTATTCGTAATTTAGGGTTTACTTCATGTTTGGGTTCTCTATTTGTAATTTACGGTTTACTTTCATGTTTGAGTTCTCTATTTGTAATTTAGGATTTACTCTTCATGTTTGGATTCTCTATTTATAATTTAGGGTTTAGTTACCATGTTTAGATTTTTTATTTGTAATTTATCCATCCATTTATGTAGACAAATATATGCAATATGTTTTCCCCACAAAACGATTATGTTTAAGTAAATAATTTTTTTTGTTTGAGTTCTATATTTATAATTTAGGGTTTAGTTTTCTATTTGTAATTTAAGATTTAGTTTAGTTATCATGTTTGAGTTTCTATTTGTAATTTGTCCATCCGTTTTAAACGTCTTTTATTAATCTAGAAAATGTTTACATAAACGTTAGTAAATAAATCCTTAATTAGATAGGAGGATATAAATTTTGAATAATAGATCATTGGCAATGAGCCAATTTTGATGACTTGTTTGCAATGTTGTTGCAATCCAGCGGCACCACTGCATACAAGATGTTAGTGAAGCAATCCGCCCAACTGCGGATATCTTCGAGAAGATTCTTTAGACAAATATTATTTGTTTTACCATGGAGAAAGAACATCCTTCCGAAAATGATGATGATTTGTGTGGTTTGTACTGTCGTGTCGGATGGAAAAGAGCAAAGTTAATTCTACGAAGGAAAATAAATACGGTTACCAAGAACCAACATTGAAGAAGAAACCATAAGAAGAAAGGGGATATCATTATCTCTCTCTCTAAGAAACCCCATCCGAATCTTGCGATGGGGATTTGACTTTGACTTTATTTTCTTTGAAATCAACTTTTGATATCGTTCCTGCTTATCGACTATGGTTTCCATAATGCTCTCTCTTCCATAATTTTTGTCGTAAAACATGTTTCAGCCAACCAAAACCGATGAAGAACAAAACCAACAAAGTGAAATCTCGGAAATATGTTGGTAAGAGATTATGTCTTAGGACAACATAGTCACTCCACAATCGGGCAAACATTAACAGAATCGCCGACAAACATTCTTCCTGAAGAAAAAAAGAGAAAACAATTCCAAAAATCGCATGAAGGATTTTCTTTCGAAAGAAATAGAGAAATCATATTAATTACAAATCCTAAAAATTAAAAGTAAAAAGGAAAGGTACAACTGATTTACGTAGACAAACATAATCAATGTGTTTTATCCACGAAACGATAAAGTTTAAGTAATAAAGAGATTTTATTTGTATTCTATATTTATAATTTAGAGTTTAGTTATCATGTTTGAGTTCTCTATTTGTAATATAGGGTTTAGTTTTAATGTTTGAGTTGAATTTTTGTGTGTAATTTTATCCATTTGTTTATATATACAAATACATGTAATGTAACTTATCTATGAAAAATTTATATCAATTGTGTGTAAAAATATCTGTTTTTGTGTACCACATTATGTATCCGTGTAATAATATATTTTTTAAATAAGAATAAATTTGTCAAAAATTTGTCACTGTACCTGCATTGTTCACCTATTAGTGTAGTAAGCGGCAAATTTCAAATCTCTAATCCGCTCATTCTTATATTCTGAATTCTTTAATTCAGAATGAATCAAATCTTCTCAAGTAGGATTCAAACTTACGACCAATCAGTTCTCTCTATGACAGTTTTGTAAATTTTCCGAATAATAGTTTAGACGTATTAAGGAGTCTTAAGTAAAAGAGGGAATAAAGTCATCGTTGTATTTGCCTTTTATTTAATCACAATATTGGGATACCAGAGTAGACATAGATTATAAGACATTTACGTTTCAATTTTTATTTTTATTTTAAAAGAAGAAGCTGTATTTGCGTTTAGAGTGTCGTTTATGAATAAAGAAATGCATAAATCTTTAAGTGTCCATTAATTACAAAGCTTATAGGTAACGGTTTGTTTGTTAAGTGATCATGGAGGTGTTCGAAGAGTAAAAATGATATTTTACTCTAATGGATTGTGTATTAGAGAATGTTGGCTGTCAAAGATTTACCTTAGGTGCTGAAAATTGGTGGGGGAATGTGGGACAAAGACAAGATGAGAGGAAGAAGTGAAACGACTGTGTTTGATAAGTCTCTTAATCTGGTCCCTCGCCTTGCTCACTCTTCCCTTTTGCTTTGGGTTTGAAACACAAAAGCTGCGACCTTTGCGTACATTCATTCACACATGCTGCTTCGCGTGCTTTCCCTTACGTCACCTTCTCTGTCTCATTTCCACTTCAATGGCAACCTCGTAATTATTTATTTTCATTCATTCTA
Source organism: Cardamine chenopodiifolia (assembly GCA_963922655.1). Lineage (NCBI taxonomy): Eukaryota > Viridiplantae > Streptophyta > Magnoliopsida > Brassicales > Brassicaceae > Cardamine > Cardamine chenopodiifolia. Next base: position 16,911,191 of record OZ000479.1, on the reverse strand, counting down.
ATACTATCAAAGAATCCAAGGTTTTGATAGGCATATCTTCAGGCTAGACCATCATAACTTACGATTTTCTTTCGTTTTTGTACGAATATTATTAATTGTTGATAAATGCACATTAATTTGAGAGTATTTGATCAATGTCTTAAAATGCATATATCGGATATTCAAAATATCGTGTATATATATATAGTAAAACCTCTATAAATTAATAAGATTGTGATATTTTCTTAATTTTTAATTTATAGAGGTGGTATTTGGACCAAAATCTCAATTTGGAACTGAAAAAATTTATTAATATATGGAAGTATGAATTTATAGATATTTTGAAAGTGAAGGTGGGTGACCACTTAATAAAGATATATCCTTTGTTCCCTTTAGCACTGTCTAATTCTAGGGATACCCACATTTACTATTCTTTATAATCCCTTAGAAAAATGTCATTTTGTCTCTCTGATTATTCCTTCGCCTGCAATCATTGTTCTTCTTTGGACGTTTTGTATTTTATACCAATTAGAATTGAATGTAATCAGCACTTTTGAATGATGAATCCTCTTTTCCATAATATTGTTTCTTTGAAGTACTGCTATCTATCTTCTTTTACTTTTGATTTTGCTTACAATAGACATCTATACCTACCCTATATCCTTCTCAATGGTTTTGAAACCCAAGGTCCCTTTCGATGCAAAAGCACCGGACCAAGTCAAAGCAAGCATCTTTGAAGGGAGAAAGTTTCAAACTTTGTTTTGAATTCACAAATTAAAAGACTTGCGAGCAAAAACCCTTTTGTCGATTTGATCTACACGTACAAACCATTCATGAAAAAACGATAAATCAAAAATGTAAAAGATAAAAAGAAGATTGATTCCCTAAAGAAATCTGTGTAGAAGCAGCTTTTACTTTAATAAAACCACTTTTGTCTTAATGCGACACTTGAAAACAAAGAAACAAACACAGAGATGTAAGCTTGCAACAGCATCGGGGGAGACACAACAGGAACATAAACAGAGTCACAGAGAGAGACTAAAGAAGAGCAAAAGAAAAAAAAAAGCATGTACGAAAGAGAGCTTTTGACTGTGAAAAGGATGTAACAGGTTTTAGTGTTTTGGCTCCAACATCGAAGCACACAAGACGAATCCCAACTCTCCCTATAATTTTAATCTCTCTCAGAACCAACATTCCTTGGCTCATTCTTCTCGACTTCAACTAATCACAATGCACAAATTGTTCTGAATTTGACTACCTAAAGTTTAGACAAGTAATTTACCTGGGAGTTTGATTTTACATGCCTCACGAACTAGGATCTATTAGATTGCATGCCACTCCCTCCGTAGTACTGCTTTGTTGTTTCTCGAGAAAACTCGGCAAATGTCATCCCATCCCTTAAGCGAGACGATAGAGGTGGAACAATCTTATGTATATCTGTTTTAGGGAGCTCATCCGTACCAGGGAGTTGTCTCTGTAGATGCTCCATTGTATATTCTGAGACTGAGAAAGTTTGGTTCCATTTTGGCTGTAAGAACACCTCAAATGTCTCACGGCTTATGTGCTCCAGCTTCTCTGGTTTGCACACACAGTGAAGGTGGACCGTAGCTTCCCTTTGGACAAAATATCCGCAGATTCTCCAGTTTGAACTATAAAACTGTCTTGTGGAGTCTTGACCATGTGGAACTTGTTCTTGCTGGGATGATAGATCCGCAGATAAGAGTGGCTGCTCATCAAAGTGCATTCCTGGTAGGAATACGATGACAAAAACATAGGATCCGTGAGAACAGTAAAGATGCCATAGTTCATAATGCCACTGTTGCCACAGATTGAAGTGACTCCCATTCAAACCAGTACCATTTCTACTGTTCATCTCTTGCTCAGAGGCATTCTGGTCTCTTCTCTTGCTTGAGACTCGTTTGCCAGATTGGTTTCTCCTCTCGGCTTCTCTGAGAGCACATTTATCTGTATTGGAGTGGTAATGTATGAGACGTCCTTTAGCTGTGCAAGACTCCAGTAAACTCTCTTCCAGCAACCCTCCACCAATCTCCCTATCGCTTACACGAGCAATCAACAAGCCCAAGTCCCTCATGCAAAACCCTAGTTCCTTAAATGCATCACCAAGATTTTTGAACTCATCATCATCCTCCTGGAAGTCCAGTTTTGCTCCAATGCCATAATTAGCCTCATCATACCACAGCTTTCCCTGAGAAGATAACGAAGTGCGTTCATAATTGAGCTGCATTGCAAAAGCCGAGACATCTCGTTCTGGATTCTTCAGAGGAACGTCGCTACCCAAGTGGTGCTCCTTTGCCAGTAACGATGAATGAACACACAGAATCAGTATCACCGATGAACGTGAAGGACCAACTAACACTAACAGGTCAAAGTTCCAATATGGAGATCAAAGCACCAATCGTCTCACACAACGCACATAACAAAAACACCTAAACACAACTTGGATTGATGTTCAATAATGGAAATCTGTAAATTAGGTTGAAATTGCCGGCGGATTACCTTCAGAATGCGATTCCGCTTGTCCGGATCAAGCAGAGCCAGCTTCCGAGCCATTGGAAGGAGTTTACGGCGGAGTATGGCACAGCCAAGAACGTCGGTGATACAGAGCAGGCCTGGACCGGTGGGGCCTAGGGCTTCCATCACATTTCTCGAGATCCATTGATAGCGTTTACGGTCTTTCGGAGAAGAAGATTGAAAGCGAGAGGACAAAAGAAGATCCGAGAAGGACAGTTCAAAGGGTTCAAGAATCTCTGCTTCTGCCATTGTCTTCTCCGATCACTTTCACTGTGGGGTCCTTTCCCGATTTCCCCGTGCCTGCTAAATTCTCGTAATCAAACATATTTATTGAAAATAAGCCCCACGTTTTTATCAACCTTTCCGAAACGACCCACACATTTCCCACCATATTTAAAATGTCCAAAAATCCATTAACATTTTCACAATTAATGTGGCCCAAAGCGGCCCAACACGTAAGCTTTGACATTTTAGCCGTTTTATTTATTCACAGGACAAGCAAGGGAATAGAGAAAGCTCTCGGGACTTTGTGGTAGCTTCATCTACACGGAAGCTTCTTTGAAGCTCTTGGTCAACCAGATGGCCGTCTCTCTTGGAGAAACTCTCTCGGGTCCAAAGGGTTTAAGCAGAACCCCAAGCTCGTCGTACCTTTCCTGCTGCAAAAGCCTTGCACTGAACTCCAGCAGTCCCTCCAGAGCCTCCGCACGCTGCTGATACGAAGACGTGTCGAACCTTCTCTGTTTTACCTCCGAAGCTGACCTTGTTTCTACAGTAGTACACTTTTCCTTGGTGATCGAACAGTTCGAATTGTCCTCCTGACGTCGAGGAGGAGAAGAAGAGCGCTTAGCTACTGCTTTTGAGGCAGTCTCTCTGTTATGGAAGAGATCGCCAGGGAATTCAGCGATCTTGTCGAATCTTGGAGCGTTTACAGAAACATCCGGTGAGTTTGGGCCACAAAGAGCAGTGAGATCAGGTTCATAAGTGTAACGATTTTCCACGACCAACGGAAGAGATGCTCTCCTCCTGTCTATAGGATTTGATACCTTCATCTGTAACCGGCAAAGAAAAGAAAGGTCATTCCCTGTTTGTATCTCAAGTCTCAACTACTTAAAGTTTTGATTTTTCTTCTTACCATTTCATGTTTGGAAACAGTACGTGGCGTGCTTGACGGTGTTTCAATCCTCTTTGGCACGCCAGAAGTTTTAGCTGAGGTCGCAACCATTCTCGGTGTTCTGGATGCACCTGATTGCTTCTTGACCCCCTCCTGCCTTTGATGAACAATCTCTTCTCTGTCAACTCCAACAGTTACTTCTGAGACTTTTCTTCCATTAAACATTGGTAAATGAGATGTTTTTCCTGCAGAAGACACAGAGCCTGCTTCTGTATCAGAGACACCTGGATTCAGTCTCCTGTCACTGCTAAACGAATGCCTTCTTTCCTTCAGTATAGCCCCCGTCTCACAAAATTGGAGTGGGAAAGTGCTTCGTCTGGGATTCTCTAGCTTCAGATAAGCCATACTAATGTAAGGCTGAAGATGAGGATGGTTAAGCAGCTCGCTAGCCTGCAGCAAGATAACAACAATGCTTAGCTCAGTTACATCAATTGATCACTCATTATCATTATCAAAAGCAAATAAGCATTACAGGAAACATACACTTGGCCTGAGTTCAGGATTTTTCCTCAACATACTTTTGATGAGACCTCGGCTGCAGATAAGGGAGGAAAAGAAGTTAGTACCGTTAAGCCTGTTCTGTTCATGTTAACAGAGGGAATGATTTCAGACTTACAATGAGCCGGAATACATGGCTGGAATAGGATCCATTATCAACTTGTGTATTTTGCTGATCAATGTCTGCACATCCTGCAATCAAGATTTCACATATTATTGATCAAGTATTTTAACTCCAAATTCAAGATTCAAAAAATTGATCCAACAGATTTTTAAGAATACAGAAGCTTTGAACGGAGGTTTATGAGCAGCCATTTCATACATACAACATCCTGCTTGACAGGATGTATGAAACGTTAGTCACAAGGTGAAGAAGTGTAGGATGATAACTAAAAATTCAAAGAAGAATATATTGCTATTACCCAAAGACCAAATGTCTGACTTTGATCCGTAAGGTATGTCAGCAAGAAGCTCAGGACACATGTAACTTGGGGTTCCAACAACCTATAAACACATTCAGTTTTTATAACTGTCTCAAAACAACAAAAGACTTTTGAAGAATATTCTGCATTGGCAATTAGAAAGAGATTTTACTAATATATAAAAGATATAAGCCAATCCATTCATTGTCAATTGGTTTTGAGTTGGAAGCCCATTAACCTTAACATAGTATCAGAGTCTGAACACACATTGCCCCGCCGAATAGAAATTGATCCGGTACCATGATCTCGAGGGGGCGTGTGAAGAATATCCCACATCGGGAATTAAAAAGGGACTTAACTAATATATAAAAAATATAGCCAATCCATTCATTGCCAATTGGTTTTGAGTTGGAAACCCATAAATCTTAACAGTAAGTGTCATTGTTCAGAACTTACAGAGGATGTAAGGTCATCAGAAGTTAGAATCTTAGCGAGTCCAAAGTCACCTGAGACCGAAATGTGAATGCGTTAATAGCTGTCAAAATGGCAAAGACTGGTGAATCTACGAACTTACCAAGCCGTATGTCTTGCTCTTTTGTCAAGAAGATGTTAGAACACTAAAAAGACAAGTGAGTTAGGTTTATTTAGATGGTTGCAACATGAAAGGAGCAAAGTTATTAGAAGTTAAGAGGTTATATCCTTACCTTGACATCGCGGTGAAGAATATGGTTGGAGTGCAGATAATCGAGAGCCATTAAGAGTTGGACAAGCCATTGGCAGAGTTTCTGCATCAGTTAATGTTTATTCTTCAAATACAAAACCCAATCATGGATTGTAAGAACTGAAGAGTTAGCAATGAAAAGATGGGTGACACAAACCTCCTCAGGAAAATGAACACTACATGCTCTTTTTATGGTCTCAGTCCTGCAAAATTCAAATTGAAAAATAAGAGCCCATTTCTTCAAATTTAAAACTTGATTGCGGTTTTTAATGGATGAAAACCGATTTACATGTCTCCGCCTTCACAAAATCCAATAACGATGCACACATAGCAACCCTGGAAACAAGAAAGATGATGAGTAGCAGCCAAAGAATGCAAGAAAAGGAGACGATAGATAGAGGCAACAAGAAGAGACCTTTTCTACCCACGAATCTTTGTAGTCCACAACAAATGGATTACGGACAGTAGAAATGAGCTCCATCTAAAACATGAATGGAGGTCCAATTACTCATCATCTTAATCCAATACCAAAGGTTCGAACAGAAAAGAAAATACAAACCTCCTGATGAGCTGATCGGCGAGCCCTATCAGACTGGCGAGCGAGACGAATCTTTTTCAATACGTATCTGTAGAAAAGAAGAAGGTGAATAGAGCAATATAATCACCAGAGAGAGAGAGAGAGAGAGAGAGAGATGCAAAAGCAGAGAAAGAAGTAATACTTCTTTCGTTCTTGTTTGTGTCTGACAAGAAGAGCAGAGCCAAAGGAGCCTTTCCCGATCTGCTCCAATACTTCATACCGCTCCATCCATACACTCTTCTTGCTTAATTTGGCTACAGACGTCTTCAATACATATAACAAAACAAACAAACAAAAAACTCTAGCTTATTACATGAAAACTACACACACAAATTAAAAAGTTAGCATCAATCTGCTACAGAAATGTGGATATCCAATCAGTGTCACGTCATGCACCAAATTAAATATGTAAACAAATAAGGCGTAGCTTTCAGCGAGATTTATGATTGCTATCATCAAACAGTAATCATGAAAGCTAAAAGTGGGAACCAGCTCCCGTAATCATGTCCAGCCCTATTACATATTATATTTCTTCTTACCTCTTCGACCCTTCTTCAATCGTACGCGTGGTTGATGAGCAGAGAATCAAATTACACTCTTTTCTCTGTTTGTATATCACCAAAAATGGGAACTTTATCAAAAGTTGAAATAAATTTATCATTTTCTAAGGGCATAAGTTGAGAGAAAAGAAGAACCTGACGGAGAGCGGCAAAATAACAGTTTCCTCCCCCTTTTTAAATTTCAAATGATTTTCTTGGAATTTGCTGCATTTTTCTAATTTAGATAGAAATCAGAAAAATACAAAACTTTGCTTTTTCAGTTTTTTAGAAATTTTGATTTTGCTACAATAGCTAAGTACAACCATTTTTTAATCGAATTTTTTTTTGTCAACAATCTAATTTTATTTATAACTGAAGAATTTGTAGAGTTAAAAGCAAATTAGCAATCGACTACAAAAAGAAAAGATAAAGCTAGTTAGCAAACACAACTAAGGTATAAATAACTAATGATTTTAAAGGAAAAATTTATTTAATTGTATTTCTTAAGATGTTACAGATGTGCACGAATCGAGTTGGGCCCAGTGGGCCCTATAGGGAGGTACCTATTCTGTGCGTTGCGTTCACTTGATCTACCGTAGGACGCGTTGTACACCTATGCGACTTTAAAACGGCATCGTTAATTTTAGGAATTTCATATGATATTAAAGCCCAGTGAGTCCAACAAACAACATTTCAACTCCCTTCCTACCCTTGTTCCACCGAGAAAAGGGTTTTTTACGACCTGATTTTTACAGGTCAGTGAAATTTATGTCTAAATATTTAAATAGTGTTTAAGCTTAACGACGACGTCGTTTCGTGTATTTTCAAGTTTAGAATTTTTTTCAAAAATATGTTACAACCTAGAATCAAACCCAAAAACTTTAACTCTAAGCCTCAAACCCTTTACCAGTTGATCCACCGAATTCGTTAAACATAACACCAACATTTTAATCAATAAACCTATAATATTTTGTTAACCCATAAAAAATTGAAAAATAAACCGGTTCCCAATTTTGTTTTTTCTTCCCATCCCATTGCTTCTTCCTGCTACAATATTTCTTCAACTGAGACTTTTCCCTGCAGGTTAGGGGTTGGTCCCACACTCTTGGAAAAAGATGCAACAGCTCCACGGTGGATCTGGTGAGACTAGGTCTAGTGAGACTCCTCCCCGGGGTGCTTATCCTTGGTTTCACGCTCCTGTCCCCGGCGTGGTCGCTTTCGGTTCAATCGACTTTGCCGTGGTGGAGGAGGTCAGGTGTGAGATGTGAGGCTACAAAGAGGCGGCTAATTGCGTCTAACCGTCGGTCGATTCTCCTTAAGTCAAGCATCTCTTAGGACGGCGGCGGATCTGGAGAAATTTTCCTGGCGGCAGCCATCCTCAATCCTAAGCGAGGAGTGGTACGGCCTCTTCCTCCCACTCGTTGGGGTTGTCACGGCGACGATTCGAAGGCCCTCCCTAGTCTACGATTTGGTCCAATTGTCTCTATCCTAGCTTTTTGCTCCTCTGCGAAGTTTCATGTGGCTTCAAGAGGCATAGTGGTTTCTTTTCCCTCACTATTGAGTCTTTCCTTGGTGGTTCTGGTGGCTGTTCCAAACCGGTGGCATAGTCGTTTGATCAGTGGGGGCTTTGGGTTGATCGGACTAGCGCTCGTGTGCGGCGGCGTTGGTCAACCTTCTCCCTGCGCTAAGGTTCTTCTCTGTCCTATCCCGGTTTTGTACCTTCGTGTCAAAATCGGTACTTTGGGATTTGGTTTGGTTTGTGTTTAATTTTCTGTTGATCATTGTGTATGTATCTTAAACCAAAAAATACACCCAAAACATTTGAACTAATGAAAACTAAAACAAAAAAAATAAAATGAAGAAGAAAATAAAGAAGAAGAAGCAATAGGATGCGAAGAAAAAACAAAATTGGGAACTAGTTTATTTTTTAATTTTTTTTTATGGATTAACAAAATATTGTAGGTTTATAAATTAAAATGTTGGTATTATGTTCAACGAATTTAGTGGATCAATTGGTAAAAGGTTTGCGGTTTACAGTTCGAGGTCTCTGGTTCGTTGGCACGATAACCTAAGTTTAGGTATAAAATTCAAATTTCTAAGAGTTTTTAGATTCGGTTAAGCACTATTCAAATGTTCAAACATAAATCGGCATTTTCGTGTAAAACTTAGGTTGTAAAAGACTTTTTTCCTTTGTTCCAGTTCCATTATTATAGTCGAGTCAATCCTTTGCGATGGCTCCATAGAAGAAGAAGAAACCTGATAAGGCCAACAAATTGGCAAAGAAAGACAAGAGAATCAATGCAGTGCCTTTGGATCCGGAGGCTATCGACTGCGACTGGTGGGATACTTTCTGGCAACGAAACTCTTCGCTCTCAGGTTTAGTTTCCTCTGTGAAGAATATCCCACATCGGAAACTAGAAAGAGACTTGACTTGACTAATATATAAGGGATATAGACCAATCCACTTATTGTCAATTGGTTTTCAGTTGGAAGCTCATAGATCTTAACATGGTAGCAGAGCATGAACATACGTTGCCCCACCGAATTGAAATCGATCCGGTCCGTTGAAAAGAGACCTGATCGATCTTGAAATTAATCCTAAAGTGGAATATTGTCGGGATCAATAGTTAGAAAGACCATGATCTCGAGGGGGTGTGTGAAAAATATCCCACATCGAAAATTAGAAAAGAACTTGACTAATATATAAGAGATATGGACCAATTCACTCATTGCCAATTGATTATTAGTTGGTTTAATTGCGCCTCTGATACCTCTTCTTCTCTTTTACCAGAAGCCAATGTCGTAATTAAATGCTTGAATAGAGTGTCCGATGTATAATAGATCCTCTCCCGAGATTAACCTATCTTCGAGATGCTTTTGTGTGAATTGAGATTGTAGGTGTTTGCAGGTCTTTCAATCCCCTTAGACGAAGATGATGCGTTCAAGCACTTCTTTAGGGCTTCGAAGACGACATTTAGCTACATTTGCTCGTGAGGGAGGGAGGATCTTATCTCTAGACCTCCCTCGGGACTCATCAACATCGAGGGGAGGCTTTTTAGTGTAGAGAAACAAGTCGCCATTGCTCTAAGAAGTTTGGCTTCTGGTGAATCTCAGGTCTCCGTGGAAGCTGCCTTTAGTATTGGCCAATCCACAGTTTCTCAGGTAGCAAAAACGTCAGCTGCCATTTCCCATAGTTACATTTCTGATTTGAAATCCTGACAACAATGATTCCAGGTTACATGGAGATTCATCGAGGCGCTCAAGCATCATCTTAGATGGCCAGATTCTAACAGAATTGAAGAAATCAAGTCAAAGTTCGAGGAATTGTAGAGTCTCCCCAATTGCTGCGGAGCTATAGATACAACGCACATCATCATGACTCTCCCGGCTGTGTAAGCATCAGATGACTAGTGTGACCATGAGAAGAACTACAACATGTTCTTACAAGGAGTCCTTGATCACGAAATGAGATTTCTCAACATGGTTATCGGCTGGCCCGGCGGCATGACTGTCTCCAAGCTAATCAAGTTCTCAGGCTTCTTCAAACTCTGTGAAACCGGTCAGATTTTAGACGAAAATGCAAAAACTCTATTTGAAAGAGCCGAAATTAGAGAATATGTAGTTGGAGGGTTCAGTTACCCGCTTCTTCCTTGGCTTATAACTCCTCATGACAAGGATGATCCTTCTGATTCCATGATGGCCTTCAACGATAGGCATGACAAGGTGAGGCAGTCGCAGCCACAACCTTTGCACAGCTTAAAGGAAGCTGGAGGATTCTGAGCAAAGTTATATGGAAACCAGACAGGAGGAAACTACCTAGTATAATACTGGTGTGTTGTTTATTGCATAACATCATAATCGATTGTGGGGATTATCTGCAAGACGTTGTTCCTTTATCCGGTTATCACGATTCCGGTTATGTAGACCGGTACTGCAAGCAGACTGAGCCGCTTGGTAGTGAGCTCAGAGGATATCTGACTGAGTATTTGCTGAAGTGAGGATCCTAACCCTCTGTATTTGAGATCTTCATCTCTTCTCAAAGGCCGTACTAAACCCTTTGAACCATTCAGCATCTGTTTAGTGAGAGACACGGAGAAATATCCAACAAAACATGTTATGAAACTCTTCCTCAAGTATAAATACCAGAGTAACAACATGCTTGATTAAAACATTGCCAATTGGACCAATAAAATAATCGATTTATCGTTAAAGGTGATTACCTTTTGAACCTGATCTTTTTGAGAAGACGATAATTTCCCAAACAGAAACGTTTATTTTGAGACGATGTAAATATTGGTTTGTTATTTTATTTGGTGTGTTTTGAGTAGTTGGGTTCCATTATATTCTCTGCGTTGAAAGTTTGAGATTCGAAACTCGACAAAAAAGGTATATGCTCGTCGATGCGTATCGGTTTTGGTTCTTTATGCCCACGAGTAACAACGGACGAAGATTCCCAACATATTCACATGACAATCTTTTAAACTTCATTATCAAAAAAAGAAAAAGACAATCTTTTAAACTACAGTGTAAAACAATTACGTAATCTGATTATTGGTTAACTATGAATATATTAGTTAAAATAGTAATCTGAGAGAGAGTCGTGAGGCTGTTATTAAAGGTTTTGATTGATAGTGTGAGAAACCAAAAAAGTTGTCCATTTCTCTTTGTATAAGTATTATATAAGTCGGATGGAAATTTAAAAGAAAGTCACTTTTTTTTAATATAGTATATCATAATAAGTTGTATACATTACTTCTATTGAATAAAATATGTGAGAGTCAGAAATGGACACAAATGTGTGTAGTAAAGTGAGAAGAGTAAATCTCTAGGTTTCTGAAATAAATGGAAAAGGAAGACTATCAGAAGTATAATGGAAAGAGAGAAATCTTAACTACATAACTGTAGATTGCATAGCTTATTAAAAGATTCATAAAGGTTTTCTTTGATTAGACCCGTTTATCTGCTAGTTTACCTATGGCTATGGAAAAGGCCAAAGTCAATAGGAAGAGACAAACACATGTATTTTTTTTATATGTGAGTGGTAAATTTGGGAATATATACACATATTACAGATAGGGTGCGTAAATCAATGAATGAATTGAGTAAAAGAACTTTCACCGTTGAAGTTAAGGGGAAAACGATTCAACGGCGAAGGAGGATGTCCGAATTTACAAAGAATTTGAAAGCTCTGTTTTGCCTGAAGAGAGTTTTTATAAATAAATAAATAATAAATAAGGAGAAAAAAAGGGCAAATGAATAAAAGAGTGAAACTGTCAAAAAGACAGAAGATGATTTGGTGTCTCAAACTATTTAAGTATTTTTGGTGGGGACCACGTTCTCCTATCTCTCTTCTTCTTTCTTCCAATTTCAATCATATATCTCTCTCTATTCTTTTTGTCTTTTTTTTCCCTCTCTCCACCACATAATTTTTTGGAGTTGAAAATAAAGAAAAAAAACCCTATCTTGCTTTGTCCTCAACTCACTGATTGAACAGCATAATTTCTGCCGTCTTCGATTCTTCATCTGGGTTTTTGGATCGCGACTTGTATTATTGGTGAGTCTTCAAAGTCCTACTCCACCTATATTGGAAGCCGTAGAGAAATCAATGGCGTCTGGCGGTGGAGAGACGGAGAAATCAATGGAAATCTGGTCCGACTCGAAATCTAAACCCAGCGATCCTAAATTAGGCGGTGTTGGGAGCAGGACCCCCGGAGAAGACCGATACGTTAGGGCGGATAAACTGGATTTCAGTAAGTGGGATTTGCATATGGGTCAAAGCTCTAGTAGCGTCGTCAAGTCCGGTTCGACTAGAGCTCCGGCGATGCAGGAATGGGAGATTGACCTCTCCAAACTCGATATGAAGCACGTCCTCGCTTACGGCACTTATGGAACTGTCTACCGCGGTGTCTACGCCGGCCAAGAAGTCGCAGGTCTGTCTTTTTTAGGCTTTCAACTTTTGTAATCTCCGGTTTTTTGGGGGATCTCATCTGATGATATTATGAATGGTGTGGTACAAATTTGCAGTCAAAGTGTTAGATTGGGGAGAAGATGGTTACGCCACAGCAGCTGAAACCACAGCTCTGCGTGCTTCCTTCGAGCAAGAGGTCGCCGTCTGGCAGAAGCTCGATCATCCCAATGTTACAAAGGTATTTACTTACTTTTACGCCACGCCAAAGGGTTGAAAACATTTTGCCTTTTGATTGATTAAACATGACTCTTTTGCAGTTTATAGGAGCATCCATGGGAACCTCTGATCTGAAGATCCCTCCTTCTAATGATTCTGGGGGACGTGGTAACTCTGCACATCCTGCGAGGGCCTGTTGTGTTGTGGTTGAATATGTTGCCGGAGGCACGCTTAAGAAGTTCCTCATTAGAAAATATAGGTCGAAGTTACCCATCAAGGATGTCATTCAGCTTGCTTTGGATCTCGCTAGAGGGTAATAACCCCACTCTTCTCTCCTTTGCTTTTATTAGAAAAAGATGCATCCTTTATTCACAAAACTCCTACTTTCTGGTCTCAGGCTGAGTTACCTCCACTCCAAGGCGATTGTACATCGGGACGTGAAGACAGAGAACATGTTGTTAGAAACTAACAAGACGCTGAAGATCGCTGATTTCGGGGTAGCTAGAGTCGAAGCTCAGAACCCTCAAGACATGACGGGTGAAACTGGAACACTTGGATACATGGCTCCAGAGGTATGTATAGAGAGCCCAAATCAAATCTCTTGTGTTTCGTAATTGGAAAGAATTAATAGGTTAGCTTTTGGTGGATAGGTTCTTGAAGGAAAGCCTTACAACAGGAAATGTGATGTCTATAGCTTTGGTGTATGCCTCTGGGAGATATACTGCTGCGACATGCCCTACGCTGACTGTAGTTTTGCTGAGATCTCTCACGCCGTTGTTCATAAGGTTCCTCTTTCTGTCCCTACAATCTCTCCAATGTTAAAAGCTAATCAGGAAATGTAATCCCCTCACTGTTTGTGTATATTGCTCAGAATCTGAGACCAGAGATTCCCAAATGTTGTCCAACTTCGGTGGCAAACATCATGAAGAGATGCTGGGACCCAAATCCTGATAAACGGCCGGAGATGGAGGAGGTGGCGAGGCTGCTGGAAGCAGTAGACACAAGCAAAGGTGGTGGAATGATAGCTCCAGACCAGTTTCAGGGGTGCCTCTGTTTCTTCAGACCTCGTGGCCCCTGATCTCTCTCTCTTTCTTGCTTTTTGAGAGCTGCTTGATTCTTGAATTTTGTATCTTTGAGAGTTGGATTGGTGTGGTTTTTGTCATAAAGAATCTCTCTTCTCTACTCTCTATGTATTTATACTACACACAGACAGTCGTGTAAAAATCGATAAAGCTTGATTTTTCTTTTGTTTTTGAGGGGTTCACTCTTTACAGCTCTGATGATGTTTGAAGAGTTAAGCCTTTTTTTTTACTAATAGAGAGTTAAGGACTTTAGTAGAGGGTGTGGTTGTAACAACTAAAAAGGAGTGGGGCGATTTTGTTATTAACATTAAAGATGAAGGTTTAGCTCGTTTTGCTAAGAGTCTAAGACTATTAATAAGTTTGACATATTTATCGAAATTGAGTGTGTGTTTTTGAGCTTTCTCGTATCACATTGCACACGCTTCAGTGGGTTGGGGGTTGTTGGGACCGGAAGCTCAAAGGCATCTTTTGGCTCGATGAAAGATTTCCTCAAGGAGACGGGCGGGTTTGCGGTTATAGACGGCGGGCTTGCGACGGAGTTGGAGAGACATGGAGCAGATCTCAACGATCCTCTCTGGAGCGCCAAATGCCTTGTCACTTCTCCTCACCTCATTCACACCGTAAATCCTTGTCTTTCTCCTCCGATTCCTTTTTCTTTTGCAGTGAAATCTGAATCTAACGTTTTCGTAAATGGAGCTGTTGGACAATGCTTTGTGCTTTTAATCTCTTTGTGTGTGAAATGAATAATATAAACCCTCGATTTAGATTTACTTTGAGGAAATGCCATGAAAGTGTGGACGAAATAAAGCTTTCTCATTTACAAGCTGACAATATTTAAAGCTGTCAACTTCTCAACCCTAAACCTGTTTTCCTTTTCCTGGTCTTCATATTTCTCCTCATTTTCTTCCATGATTTCTTTTGTCTTTTTACTGCAAGTGTTCCTATGGGGAAAGGTAGCTAAGTTAAATTCCAGTGATCAACATTTCTATTAGACATGATGGATTTGTATTTGCTGATGGAGTAGGTGCATCTCGATTACCTTGAAGCTGGTGCTGATATCATCTCCAGCGCTTCTTATCAGGTTCTTTCTCTTCATCTTTCTCTCTTTATCTCTCTCTTTTTTGGACACTAAAACGTGGATTGATGATAAAATCAAATCTCAACAGGCAACGATTCAGGGCTTTGAAGCTAAGGGCTTTTCAAGAGAAATAAGCGAATCCTTGCTTCGAAAGAGCGTAGAAATAGCTTGTGAGGCTCGGAACACTTATTATGACAAATGCGGAACCACTGAAATCATGGAGGATGATATGATTCTCAAAAAGCGGCCTATATTAGTTGCAGCATCAGTAGGTAGCTACGGTGCATATTTGGCTGATGGCTCAGAATACAGGTTATTCCTACATTTTTCTTTCTTAATCTATGTAGACGATATCAGTTTGGGTCATTTACCCCTATTCGGATTTGATTTTGCTTTTTGTGGATTTCACATACTCCTGCGTTTTCTCCTTAAAACTGCCTTTTAACTGTTGGTGGTTGTGTTACTCTCAATCAGTGGAATCTATGGTGATTCAATCACGCTGGAAACACTCAAGGATTTTCACCGCAGACGAGTCCATGTTCTGGCAGAGGCTGGTGCCGATTTACTAGCATTTGAGACCATTCCAAACAAGTTAGAAGCTCAGGTACTGATGGTTTCTCTGCATCACGACAGTTGATATATTATTGTAGATGAATCCTTTGATATCGAGCTTCCTATTATGATGTTGTTATATCTTCTGGTGGGTGTTAAGTTTGGTTTTTTTCTGTGATATGCAAGGCATTTGCTGAGCTGTTAGATGAGGGAGATGTAAAGATTCCTGGGTGGTTTTCATTTAACTCCAAGGATGGAGTGAATGTGGTTAGCGGGGATCCCATCAAGGATTGTATCGCCATAGCTGAAACTTGTGAGAAAGTAGTGGCGGTTGGAATCAACTGTACCCCTCCGAGATTCATCGAGGGCCTAGTTTTGGAGATAGAAAAGGTGTGTGGCTCTGGATCCACACATTGGTATTTGTATTCGTAGAGACCCTTAAAGGTTTGCATAACGTGTAGGTGACGAGCAAGCCCATACTAGTGTACCCAAACAGCGGAGAAAGCTATGATGGTGATCGGAAGGAGTGGGTTGTAAGTATATATATATATATATATAATTGTTTTGAGAGAGAAAGGAGCAAAATGCAGATACAACACAATTGTATTGAGTTGCTTCAAAAAAACTGTTGCAGGAAAACACAGGAGTTGGGGATGAAGACTTTGTATCATATGTAGAGAAATGGATGGATGCAGGAGTGTCTCTCCTGGGAGGTTGCTGCCGCACAACACCAACCACCATCAGAGGCATCCACAAGAGACTTGTCAACCGCAGATCTCTTTTCTCTTCACATCATTAGCTCTCAACTTCACTCTCTGAACCTGTGCAATAGAATTGTACCAAACATGAATGTTTTGTTTTCCCTTTCCCAAAACCAAAACGAATTCCGAGGATAGGTGTGACTGCATTTTGCTTTTCTTTTTCCCCTGTAATGCGATCATCACTGAAAAAAAGACTTATAAATTCGTGAATAGTTTTAGACAGTAAGGAAACCAAACCCAAAACTTGTCAGAGATGGTTTTATTGCCCAACCCAACTTTAAAGAAGAAGCCTTGTAGCTCCACGCAAAAGAAAAAAAAAACTTGATGGCTTCTATGTACCCCAGTCCTCTATGCCGTGGATCCTCTGCTTCACACCTTGACAACTGAGTACATCCAAGGCGTCTCTATTAAAGAGGTTCTCCTTGAGTTTGGGGCCTATATATGAGATTGCCGAGCAACGGTTGGATAATGTTGCTGCTCAGATTGGGAAGGCTGTTGCTAAGCTCATGGTGACTTAACCACATCAAGCATGTTAGTCAGGAGTTGGACGGATGTCTTCTCTTAGGTAGTAATTGATTTCGGATTGAGTTTCACATCGACCTTGCCTGAAGACAAGGCTGTTAATTCATATGTATTAGAGAGAGCTTTGCTCTCAAGCCTCAATGCATTCTTCGTGCTGGAATGTGGAAAGAATGATTGCATCTTACCTTTCATTATTGGCTATATCCAATCTCCAATGTTCACAAATGTAAACGGATCGTATACTGACCGCGAAAGGAAGTCCTCGAAGCAATGGTCAGGCACGTTTAACAAGCTTGCGCAAGTATCTAATTTCCAAGATCCTTTTGAGTAGCTATTTCTTTATCCATTTTAAAACCAAACTCTGTTCAAATCTTACTCAAAGTCTAGCTTTGGATATGCAGCGAGACAACCTCCGATGGTTGTGTTATTTGATCCAATAGAGGTATAAGTTTTGAAGGCTTGTAATGTATAAAGATGTACGCTGCCCTGTTTCTTATTGATTGCAATTTTGTTAATCTGTAAGGTGTCAATGCTCATGTTTCAGTGAGCGTTGGGGTTGTAGTTGTAGCGTACGGTCGGGGAATAATGAGATTTGATGAATAAGACCACACATTATTTGATGTGTGATGGGTTTTACCAATAATACCAGATAACAATGCACATGGAGATAAAAACAGTAACAGCATCCTTGGTTTTTACCCCTAATCCCTAAAATCTACATACATGTTCATGAAAGTGATGTTTACCCACACACCCCAAGGACCTCTTCTCTTCTTCAAAGTTTATAACTTTCACATCACCCATCCTTCCTTACTACTTTTCCCTTCCATCAAAACTCCAATACGTCTTATTTAGTCGCATCTATTTACATAGTTTATTTTGTTTTTTTTTATATCTATCTCTATATATGTGTATATAAGCTTAGATAAATTATCATAATGCTGAAAAGGATTGGAGGCTAATCTAATTCATTGAGATTAATTATTATAATCCAGAAACAGGCTTACCAAATCATATCCTTATGTGCTTCTATAGGTATTATAAATCATTTATATAATACCCACCATGTGCCCTATATTCTACAAAGTCGCCTTCATTAACACATTTAATTTTTTACTATTCAAGTACTATTTTGTATACATTTATAAGATAACACAACAGTAACACAAAACAGCAACAAACTTGAAAGTTATTTTCTCTGTTTAATAAATGGTTCGTTTTTTGTTTCAAATAAATGGTTTGTTATTCGGTATCTTTAATTGAAATATTCGAATTTTTTATTGCTGGATGTACTTGTGTTGACGTAATAGAATAAAGAAAACTAGTACTAGTATCAAGCATTAAGTTAATAGTATTAACCCTTTAACCAATCAGTACGTTTCTCTCTAATCAGAGAAGAGTCGTACGCATTTAACAAAAGAAAAACAATGCAAGCGTAATTATATAAGGATTTATTACAATTGGCACTGAGTTTCGTAGAGACAGATAAAGTTATAATTATTGTCTTATTGAGCCTTTTTCTCACCTTAATTTGATTTTATAAGAAATTTACAAAAAGAAAAGGGTGTTGAAATGTATTTTCTGTAAGTGGAAACGATCAATTTTCTATATACTAATTAGGTTTAAATTATCCAGATCTGTCGGATATACGTATTTGAATCTGAAAAACGAATATTCGAACAAAAAGAATTCAGATCCAAATATGAAAAAACTTTGAAATTGATATATGTGAATCCGTATCTGAGAAAAATATTTACTGAAATATCCGATAAAAAAAATTGTATTTTTAAACGGATATTCATACATACGGAGATCCGTAACACTCCTAATACTAAAGCTGCCGTATGTGTGTGATGTATATGTGACCTTACACTAGTTTTAAAAAAATTATTATTGGTGATTCCCTGTTAAACTAAAATTCTTGAAATTTTGGGAGAAGTACAAAACAAACGCAAAATGTCGATGCTAAGTATACATGTAACTTGATGTAAATGTGTTTTCAGAGATACAATAAACGTCCCATTAACATTATTGATTTGATCAAATTTTATCAAAAAAAAAACAATTATTGATTTGATGTCAATTTTACAACAATATCATCATTTAAAAGTACATTTATCAAAATTATTATATGTTAACAAAAAAACTACTTCACGTAATTAGATTCGTCTGTTTATACTAAGATAAGATTTTTGTAACTTGTATGATTATAAAACAATCAAAGTTTGATCAGTAAATTCATTTTTTTATAAAGATTAAATTCATCTTTTGTACCATATTCTATGATTTTTTGATCGATAGAAATGACTGCACTATGCTAGTTTTTTTTACAGTACAAAAACTTCCAATTACATATATATTTACGAATATCCAAAATATCTAATCTTAATAATTTGTGTGTCTTTAATTATAATTTGTCTTAGCATCTAGTAATGCCGTTCTACTATTACAGATTTGAATCGGTTCCATACATATTTTTTTACAAATTTAAAAACACACACACACACATTGGAAAAGGAAATATTTACTATTTACTAAACCTAAGTATGGTCTGAAGAAACAGACACGGTCTCCCACATGCAGCATGTGTCGTCATTTTAACTTTACCTTACAAAATTAAATTGCATAACTTCACCAAACAATGCTTAAAAGTGAAAACTCGATTTTATTAATCATAAACCAAAGTTTTGAAAGCATTGGGCCCCCTAAATTAACCCTACAAGATCATAACTTTATGTTTAGAAAATAAACAAAAGTTATGTCAATGTAACGTTATGTCTAGTGATTAAACAAATATTTCTCAGTTTTATGTTCGACTCTGCCCAAACAATAAGGCTATATATAAGCCATATATGTAACATATAACATTTTATGCTTGCAAGCACAAAGTGAGGTATTATTATAAGTTTGAATTAAAATTTAGATAAAGCAATACAACGAAGAGGACGAGGCAGAGTCTCGCAAAGTAGGAGTTGGCACGAAACAAATATCATACATTTAAGGTATTCGTAAATCTAACTAAATAGTTAGATATCTAGATATATGTTAAAATCTAAATTATTTGCAGATATTGGATTCGTTCGTTCTAGTTTTAAAATAATAATAAAATAAAATTTAAATATAAAACAATTTAAAATTTATTTTAAAATACATTTTTCCTTTTAATTTATTAAATTTTAATATTTATATAATTAATTTGATGAATAAAATTTTATAATTTACATATAAATATAATCACTATGCAATATATATATATATGTAATTATCTATATATATACATATATATAGATATATAAAAACAGAACAAATATCTCATCTTAAAATTATAATATATGATATTTGCTTCGGTTTTAACGAATACTAATTTTTAATATTTGCTTTATCTTGTAAAATTACGAATATTTTTTTGAATTAAATCGAATCGAATAACGAATTTAAAAGAATGTAACAAATATTTTGTCCATCCGCAAAATAATGTCTCTTAGACATTAGTCTAGATTGGGTCAAAAGAATCCCCTCCTCTTACAACACAACCAATCTCAATTTTGTAAACTTCACATTTTACTAAAAGGTGCCTTCCAAATAAATTTGGTAAACGTGATAATTCCCTTTTCTATGAAAAATATATACGAATCAAAAAAATATATAAAGTGACATTTGTTGTTGTTGTTTGTCTCCCGAAACCTCAAATTTCACCCTTTAAACATGCATACATGCAATCTACCTTAGTTCACTGATCTACTCTCGTTTTGCTTTTTATTATATTATAAGTTCCTTTTGCTACAATAACTAATATTTCTTGACGACATATTCCCAAGAATTGAGATTTCGTTTTGTTTGTTTTTGTTTATTGCGTTTGTTCCAATTGCGAAATCCGGGATTTGTATTGCATATGTGGAATAGAACAAACCAAAAGTGCCGAATTTTATATCATCGATTATACTTTTTTATTTATTTATTACAGCTTTATATGCTTCATATACTGATATACATATGGTTGAATTTTAGTTTCTGTACAAGTAAAACAGATTATTTTATATTTTACAAGACTATCGCTATACAACTATTAGTATCAGCTTAAAATGAAACACCGGTAAAAACCCATAAGATATTAAATAATATTGCCTTTGAGATCTTTGAAAATATCAAAAACATAAATATTTGAGAAAAGTAATGAAGAGAGAATCAGATGAGGTAACAAATTAAATACGTTAGGCTGTAGTCAGAACTGTATTACCTAAAAACAGAGGTTTTAGGAGGATATATATTAGTCTTCCATAATAAGGTAAGGTTTACATATTTATGGGAAGAAAATTACTTACGTCAAAATCAATGAGTTATGAAAACAAAGTTTGAGGAAACTGCAATCACTATGGACTGCAACTAGTAGCAATTTTTTAAAAATTAAAAGGAAAAATCAATATGATGTATATTCACAAAATTACCGGGTCGTTTTACCCAAGCCAGAAGACCCGCTAGAGGAAAAAACGGGTACAAATCGGTTCTATTTAATACACTACTTTAAAACGGGTCGGACCCACAAATTTTTATAAGCAAGAGATGCAGAAGCTCTGGAGAGAGAATCATATGGCAGTTTCATGATCCGCCGTTCTTTAAAGAGAGAGAGAGAGAGAACACGGATACATTTCAGAAAACAAGAACAAGCAGAAGAAGAAGAGTAAAATCCGGGTTGTACCCGAATACCCATCTCTCTCCACTCGGGTTCCAAAGCTGTTGTCTTTCTTTTGCCCCTTCCCTTAGGAAAGAGAGAGAGAGAAAAGAAACAGCAAACAAACAAGCTCTCAATCTCTCTCTCCACTTTGCTGTGTGCCCAGAAACGAGGTTCCTTGTTTCTGCATAGATATCTGTAAGAGAGTTTAAGTCCCTAATCTCAACGACCTTCCTCTGTTTATAACACATTGACCTCTTCTCTTCACTTCTCTTCTCAGCAGTAATCTCAAATTCGTCAAGGATCTATCTTGGTTCTTGACTTTCGGGGAATGCTTATAAAATATTGAACAAGAGATCTATCCATCTCTGTATGAAGCTGAAGCAGAATGGGTGATGGTAGCATCAAGAAAAGCAAGGTTTTTTGTTACTTTGAATTTGATTATGTTGCTTCTCAATAGGATGAGGATGATGTCTCCAAATGTTATTGATCTCCAAACATGTTTGTTTTTTGGTGCAGCTTTCATGGCCCAAAACACTTGTTAAAAAATGGCTAAACATAAAGAGCAAAATGGAAGATTTTCACGCAGACGACAGAGACATGGATAGAGGTAAACTAATACATGTTTTTAAAAAATGTTAATAATAAGTTTGATAACAGTAATTCTAGGAATGTGAGAAGTGAACAGCTTTAACAGGTTTCTCTTTATACATATATATATATATATATATATATATAAAAGCAGGAGAAGATGGAGAATGGAGGAACAATGTCATTGAAAGAGAGGAAGCATGCTCTGTCAACAAAAGCAAAACTAGTCAGTATTCAGTAGTCACTCTAAATCCATGCCTTCTCTTTTTCTTTTCTTTTCTTTTTTATTGAATTTCACAATCATAAATTTGCAGAGATTCCGAGTAAACGGAACAGCGGAAGAGGTAGACGAAATAAACTTGATTTTGATTCACCAATTTCTAAACAAGTTCATTTTCTTAGGTAAATTTTTTTGCGTCTCTTGACTATTTGATTTCTGGGAATTTTTCTAATACACGTTTTTTCACATATCAGAGTTTTTACTGCTACGTGGAATGTCGCCGGAAAATCTCCGCCGAGTAATTTAAATTTGGAGGATTGGCTTCACACTTCATCTCCTTCTGACATTTACGTTCTTGGGTAATAAATCTATATATTTCTTTTGATTTGACTCAACTAATAAATCTGGAAAAGCCTCTGATTTTGGATTTTATATAGCTTCCAAGAGATCGTACCTTTGAACGCCGGCAACGTTTTAGGCACAGAAGACAACGGACCGGCCAAAAAATGGGTCTCTCTCATCAGAAGAACCTTAAACACTCTCCCTGGTGGAAGCTACCGGACTCCTTCGCCTGTTCCCCACCCGGTTGCCGAGCTTGACTCAGACTTCGAAGGCGAGTCAGCCACGATGGCTAACTCCTCATTTTACCATCATAGCAGGAGCATGAGGATGACTGACTTGGACATGTCATCAGCCGTACCACCGCAGTTTCACCGGAGATTCAGCGTCTGTGACCGTTTCATGCTGGGACACAGACCTGTCGACTTGTACAACCAGAGCTTCAGGTTTTACTCGTCTGACGATGAGCCAGAGTCTCCTTGTCATGATCAGCATTCCCCTGTTTCCAGAACTGGATCGTTTGTGACAGATGAGAGATACAAAGGAAGAGACAAGTCCAAATATTGTTTAGTGGCGAGTAAGCAGATGGTTGGGATTTTCTTAACCGTTTGGGTTAAGAGTGATTTAAGGGACAGTGTTAAAAACCTCAAAGTGTCTTGTGTTGGAAGAGGCTTGATGGGTTATCTCGGAAACAAGGTAAATTCCATATTTCTGAATTCGATTAATCAGGTTTTCAAAAGTTTGAATCTTTGTTAATGTGCAGGGATCGATTTCGATCAGCATGTCCGTACACCAGACGAGCTTCTGCTTTGTCTGCAGCCACTTGACGTCTGGTCAGAAAGAAGGCGACGAGCTGAGAAGAAACTCTGATGTTTTGGAGATTCTACGGAAAACCAGATTCCCTCGAGTGAACAACTCCGGCGATGACAAGTCTCCTCAGACGATTTTACAACACGAGTGAGTTATCTCTTGCATTAATGCATGCTCTTCACTTATTCTTGCAATCAGCTCAGTGAAATCTTCCTTGTTATGCTAGTCGGGTGATCTGGCTTGGAGACTTGAACTACCGTATAGCTCTTTCTTACCGGTCTGCAAGAGCTCTTGTCGAGATGAGAAATTGGAGTACGTTGCTTGAGAAAGACCAGGTCAGACAAACCTTTCAAATCCCCAAAAAAACTCTATATGAAAGACTATAAACTTTATGTAATGTCACTTTTGTTTGTTATAGTTACGGATAGAACAAAGAAAAGGTTGTGTCTTTGAAGGATGGAATGAAGGGACTATCTATTTCCCACCCACTTACAAATATTCCAACAACTCAGATATATACGCTGGCGATGATCGGCTTCCTAAGGCCAAGAGACGGACTCCTGCATGGTTAGTACTTATTTCTCTAGTATGCAGCATTGAGTCTAGTTAACTTGATGGCATGTCAAACTTAATGAGTTTGATTTTCTGAATTGAAGGTGTGATCGCATACTTTGGTATGGGACTGGTCTTCATCAGCTCTCATATGTTCGCGGGGAATCAAGGTTCTCTGATCACAGACCAGTCTACAGTTTGTTCTCTGTAGAGATTGAATCGGTATATAGAAATCATGTCAAGAAAAGCTCTAGTTACTCCAGCTCTAGGATTGAAGTTGAGGAACTTCTACTTCAACGTTATGGATATTCCGAGCTTAATCCGTACTGATTTATCATCAGTCGGTGTGAAAAGAGATCCCAAGGGAGGATTTAATGTTTCTGAAGCCTAAAAGGAAATTGGTAACTAAATCTTTGATGATAAAATGATTATGAAATATTTTAGTTTGGTCTTGCTCTTGTCTTCTGATATCATCTGGTCCTGCAGGGTTTTTCAGGTGTTGGAGATTTGTGAACATTAAAGATTCATCAAAAAGTCAGATCTTGGTCAAGATTTTTTGTTCCTTTAGATTCAAGTGAAAACAGAAGAGGGTAATAATAATAACATAGCTTCAACTGATGAAAAATATATTTAGGATTATAGAGAATTGACCAATTTTGTTGCTTTTCAGACCATTAGTTTCTACATAGATGGTAGGATTCGTCAAGCTTGTTCATAGATATGTGTAATGCTTGTAAATAAATTGGATTCTTTGTTATGACCAATGGGTTAATAGTTGGAAAGTGCAAAATTTATAGCTCTTTTTTTCAATTTCTTGTCCTATGAATTGTTTGACCATACACCTATAATATTGAAAAGAAACAAACCCAACTCGTGTCACAATGTAAAGGAGTAACAAATATAAATATGTAAGTTTGATCTTGAAAGTGAGAATTCAAAAAGAGAGTCAAACAATCGTAGAATGGTATTCTTCTTTTGTACTTTCGATTCCACTCATAAGTTTGAATTAATTATGTTATTTTCCTGTAAAGAGATGTATCTATAACAAGAAAATACCCTTCACTTTTTCTTTTTTTCAATAATCGAAATTTGTTGAACAGTTGTATATTCTAAGACAAAATCCATCCCCCCTCCCTCTCCAAGAAAAGAAAAATACAGAAGAATGTGTTCAAAAATCGTATAAATAGAAGAATTTTCGAGTTTTAACATAAAAATTCTTAAAAGATTTCTCTAAGTTTTTGCAAGAAAATGACAATACTGACCTTCTCTCTATATTTCCGTGCATTCCATGTCCTTAATAATGATTAGTAATGGTCGTGATTAGAGAGAGCGTGAAGTATATGATTGGCATATTACAGAATTTACAGTGGTCGAAAATAAAAAAGAGAGGATCAGATAAAGAGCGTCTCTTGGATTGCCTTTAACCCTACATTATTCGCCACGTGACAACCACGTGGGAACCTTTATATTACGAAAATTTTACTCAGAGATTGTCTGCTTCCCCACACACACACACCCCATTATTTATACTAAAATTACTTTTCAGAGCTCCCTTGAATAATATAATACTATTCCTAGAATTACGAAGAGACGATTCAAAAAAATAAAAATACGAAGATAAAACGTTAATAATATTACTATTATCTAACAAGAGACATATCCGACGGTAGATACTTTGGTCGGAGGAACGGCGGAGATTAGAGGTAGGAGCCACTCACTTTCACTGCCCATCCTCTCCTTCTCTTATTTATTTCTTTTTGCTTTTATATGTTTAATTCTTTTGTCTTATTAACATTTTCTTTTTCTCCATCTATTATTTTGTTACAGTAGTGGAATACAGAGCTACGTCACATACGAATATTCTAATGAATAGTGTTTCTCTATGGTTTGTGATGGATCTACTACATAGATAAAGAAGCTTCTCAAATGGATATGATGAGAAGATCCGATAAACTAGATCACAGCCACATGCTATGTCGTAACATTACTCGACCCTTTCTGGTAAAAGACCAGATCATTCATTTTTTCCACTTGGATCCAGTCGCCTTCACTATCTTAAAAGGTTCAATTTATAACTCGATTTAAATATACTTTTATAATCATATACGATAACAACATTTATTTAGAAATTAAGACAGTGACACATTAGCTAATACACCGAACAGAATTTCTTATAAATATAGGACTCTAGGCTTGTAGGTTTTTAGGTCGAAAACAATAATTCCATGTGATGATCCCTCGAAGCTTCTAATAATTGATTATACGTATAGGACTGTTTTAACTTAGTTATATATTGAAACGAATGATTGATCTTAAAGTTAGTCTCTTATTCCCAAAAAAGAATTAAAGTTTGTGTAAAGGATAGCTAACCTACGAACGACCCCAATCAGTGTTTAATTGTTATTTCAATTTGTAATCGGATCTGTTGTTCTTTTCTTCTCAATGTTGAGAAGAAGACACTAGACCAAATAGAGTTTTTGGTTGTTTAAGTCAAAGTAGATCTCAGTCCAACACATCAAGCCCAAAATGCTCAGCCCACTGTGAAATCCTCTCAAGTGAAACAGAAGCTCTCGCCAATACTCCGCAAAGACAGACTGAACAAACAAAGTGTGATCTTTGTACGACCAAGCCAGCTCAACATCTCTGTACGACTAGTGCTAGAAAGTGGATATACCTGCGATCCGTAATATGCGATTTTTGAAAAATATGTAAATGTTTAAATTCGTTTCGCAAACCAGCGGATATAAACCTGTGACCGTCATACCAATTTCCGCCAATTCTCGCAGATCCCGTGGATAGACTGCATACAGAAAATAAGTACTCACAAACCCGCAGATCCGCATATCCACAAAACAAAAATACATAAAAATGCATATTCACAAATCCGCAAACTCGCATACCATGATCCGCAAACATAAAATACAAAAAAAATATTGGGCCACACAAAAAAAATGATTAGGTCTAAGCTTATTTTAATTATTGGGCCACTCATATATTTGAATCTCGCAAATCCAAAATTTACAATATTTCT
Organism: Cardamine chenopodiifolia; assembly: GCA_963922655.1. Classification (NCBI taxonomy): domain Eukaryota; kingdom Viridiplantae; phylum Streptophyta; class Magnoliopsida; order Brassicales; family Brassicaceae; genus Cardamine; species Cardamine chenopodiifolia. Next base: position 16,884,421 of record OZ000479.1, on the reverse strand, counting down.
TTATCCGCCCTAATAAATCTGCAAAAATATAAAAAAATTTAAATACACCCAAACCCGTTCCATAGCTGATAAAAACCTATAAACTCACATGTTTTACCTCATATTCCAGCACTACCAATCTCTCTCCACAATCGATATGATGTTCTCCAAATCATGTGTTCCTAAAGTGGCCACGTCTTCTATCTAAACCTAATGTCTCTAACATAAATAGCATAAACAGAAAATTGTAAAATTTAGTTTTTAGAGAAATAGAATCAAATGTTCATCTTTTCAAGTTTCTTTCAAGCTTTCAGTCAACATATTGGATCTGTTGTTAATGACAAATGGATCGCTATATTATATATATTGGCTCTTTTTTGTCAACATTATATATTAGCTTCGTAATCAATAATTTATCTTCTAATTAACACAAAGCAGATTCATATATATCCATGTGAATCCCTGTCGCTATCAATTATAAGTAGAACAAAACAAAGTAAAAGACTCTTTAAATTGTTCGTTAGTCAATTTGATCACAATTTGTAATGTATGATTGGATCATCGGACTCTTGCAATGGCATTGAGACGCAGTGGGTAGTTAAATCGACGATAGAGAAATGCATTTGCATATATATACCGGTGGGTGAGTGTAAATTTTGTTTTCTTTTAATAAAACCGGTGGATGAGTATTGGTTAATGGAAAATTTAGATAAATCATGTAATTACAATTATTTGAATGGTTGGCAGCACGCTATGTTATCTGCTTTAAATTTTAAATCTAAAGTAGTAGTTTAGATAAGAACAAGTCGTAAATCTCGGAGCAAGGGAGACAATATGGCAGAAAACAAGATTGACAGATTAACTTAATATAAGTTTTGACCTGTTTTTCTTTTCCTAGCAAAGGAGATGGTTAAAAGATTAGCTTAATATGAGTTGTTGTATGGTTCATAAAATAATAATAATAATAAGTAACGAAAGATTCAATAAGACAAAATTTAGACGCACAAATAATGGTTTATCATTGCCTTGGTTGAAGAGTTTTGAAGTTCCGTTCCACGTGGAGATCTTAAACTCAGACAGCAGCGTTTGAAAGAGACCCCGACGTCAGCGGATATAGAACATGCATGTAAGCTGAATGGGGAGTGGTCGAGAACAAGTGAGATGCGATGTGTAATGTCTCTCTTTAACATAATACCGAGCTAGACAAATCGACACCGCATCACAAGAAACGGACGAGTATGTTAATTTCATCAAGCATTATTCACAAGTAATTAACAGACGTGCTTTTATTCCCACATTCTATCTCCTTCATGAGAAAGTAATTAATAGAATACCACTTTTGAGTTTTGATAACACATGCTTATCAATTTTGTCGAATATTTTAAATTTTCATTATCATTCGGCCGGTTAGAATTAACATGTATATACAAAAGAAAATCGTAAAGTAGTTAGTAGTTTTGAAAGAAATAAAAAGAAAGTAAATGGCAGAGAAGACGTCAGTTACATGCGTCATGGATTTGGTCCACCTTTTTTTGTCAAAAGATACAAAAACCATCAAACATTATAACAGTTATAATTAAGAGTGTTACCATAATAAGTAAGAGAATCAATTAGCTATTTTGAGAGGGCATGGCGTCATCTTCTTCTCTATGATTTGCTTCTGTTCCAAGTTTCCTGTCAGTGCCTACTAATTAACTACGTCGGATGAGATCATCGGCTATATAATATAACTGCATCCACACGAGGCCTAACAAAGATACGGTCAAACTCCTATTTTCTTTTATCTATTGGATTTCAACACTGTTTAACATAAGTATCGGAGGCTTTCGTCATACCTCCAAATGATGCGACGATCATATATATATATATTATCGTATGGCTGGGTTGTTCTAAAAAGGGACCTCTAAAACTCGAATATCACGCATTAAACTAAATTCGGTCACGGATTTAGCGGCGAATAATTGTTAATTATGATAAAAGAATACCAGCATCGATTTGTCTATTGTAGATGTGTGTGTATATATACTGACATTTTTTTAGTACTATGAAAAAGTAAATGCGAATGGGGTCAAATGTTCCCCGACGGTCGCAAAGGAGTAGGGCTGTTAAAGAGAGATAGATTAGTAGGGTAAAGGCATGCTTAGGCTTTTAGAAGTTCCACAAGTGAGAGAATGAAGAAGCGTTGGACTGACAGGCGCAAGATAAATAAGGCCAAATCTAGGCCCACTCAATGAGACCTCTAATTGCCCATTATCTAAATATTTGACCCATTCATTTTGTTCTGTTTAAACAGTCTTATTTTTTTGCAATCTGTATAGTTTATAGCCATAGATAAGTATACTGACTCGTAAAGAAACATTATAAAGCCTCTCTGAATTCACCAGACGGACAAAGGAAACTTTTTGATTAAAATAAAAGAAAAATCAGAGGCTGTGATGTGGCTCAAATACCATTGTACATCAATCAAATTGGTTTGTTAAAACATTAAAAGAGAAAGATGATCAGTAGTTCAAATAATGTCGATGACAATTTGGAGAGTGAAAGCCAATTACCATCATCATCAGATTTATATATAAAACTGTGAAGTTGATGCAGTGATCATCTCCCGGTTTCCTAAGGCTTCATCTTTGGAGGTCTTTCCCTTCTTTGCTTTTGTTTTGTTTCGCAATGATTCCTTAAAGATGTCGCATACCATCTGTTTTGCTCTGCATTGTTTGGAACAAAAGGCCCCAAGGTAGCTGTAGTTTTCAACATTCCATTAATCTCAACCAATATAAAACATGAAACATGTATAACAATTTCTGGAAAAACTAATCGGATCGATACTAGAATGTGACTATCATATAAATTCCACAAGATGAGACGAAATTTTCAAGAACTAGACTGAAGTGGATTATTAACCTACAAGAGAATAAGATATTCAACAAGAAGATAATTGAGGGTGTAACTAGAAAGAAAAAAAAACAGAGGAAAGTTGAAGATACTCACCCGTACATGTAAATGTCTTCGTCGTGACGTAAGTTATTCTTGCAGAAGCGGCATAGCTCAAGAAAGTTTTCGAACTGAACCTGAGTCATCTCTTTCTCCCGCAACCAATCCGTAACGGCGGCGGCGTGACTCTCCGAGTGTTCAGGATGTCTATCCGTGAAGCTTGGCGGTCGCAGTCGCTTACTCGAAACCCTTAGGTCTGTCACTGCTGCATTTGGAAATTTCTGCAGAGAATTTGGGCCAAATTATTCGAAATTATTGAGAGTGGGAGTGAAGCCGTATATATATGATTTGCTATGTGGACCAGCACGAATTCAAAGAGTACACGCGTCATCAGACTGATTACTTCCTTCTTTGTTTGGATTTGGATCATAAGACTATACACAAGGCTCAAAGGCTCGACATGTGGATTGAATAGATGATTTCTTACCTTTTAGAACCTTTATAGCCTTTTAATGGGCTTTGTAGCTTGTATGGAATTAAGTTGGTAAATGTAAGTATCCCATTAGATTTTGATACCATTTCAGAATCTGTACAGCGCTGTAGTTTTTTACATTGGTCAAGTTATTCACTTTCTTTTCGATGAAATTTTATTTCTTGCTTTATATTGGTACCACGAAATATTGACATCTACCAATTTCCATTGTTAACTTAGTATTATTGGAAACATATCATTTGTAAATAGTTTGATTATTTTTATTTTAGTGTTATTCAATTATGTTTTTTGGGAAGTTCTATTAAAATTTTGTTTATGTTAGTACATTAGAAAACAAGAACAAATTTATGTAGTTGGAGTAGTCACTTTTAGTCAAAACTTCATGATTTTGTTGACTTTATAACCTAACTAAAATGTTAGTAAGTTTGACTAGAAATTGACATGTGCCAAGGAAAATATAATCGTTGTATAGCTACACTTATTATGGATTAGTCTTTCATTGTTTCTTCTTGTTTTGTGGCCAAATATGATAAATCTATTAAATAACTTTCAATTCATAAATAAATCCAAGAAAATTTTGAATTTCTTTTTGAAAATTCTGGTTTTTGTACCGAATTGGGTATAATTATGACAGTCGGGTGATGACGAGCGGTCAAGCGACCACCGCAAAATCGGCTGTTTAAGACACGTTTTTGAATAAAGTTCATAGTTATATGCAAAACCAAAAAATCATTAAATGTACTATATGTGTTAAGATATTTAAGATATTAAATCATAGTCGGTGGCTTTAGCTTGAATTTTTTAAAGTTAATTGGGATCATGTTTGAGTATTTCGGTTACGCATGTTAAGAACCGATCCATATATTTTAGGTTTTTAAACTCATTTTTATTCAATTAATTGGTGTTGTTACTTTTGTTTGATTACAAGCGTTGTTTAAATATTTTTAACGCAAAATCAAAAATATATTAAAACTTTTACAGACTTTTAGTTAACACACATATAACTTTTTAAAATAATAGGAATCAAAATGGCATTTTGTTTTAGAGTTTGTTTTTAAAAAGATGAAACAACATTTACTTTTACCAACAAAGCCCAATTGCTATTAATGACAACTTGGATCATTGGTCCAGTCGCCAGTGTTTGAGAATTGGCCCATACGGCCTTACTGAGCTTTTTATTTATTTTACCATTTGGGCTTTAAAAGTACTAATACACAGTAGGTCGAATCCAAGAAATAACCAAACTCGATTTAAAGATTCATTTACAAAAGAATCCTAACAGTTGAAATTTGGAATTACTTTATATTGGTGGTCGTCTAAAATCCAAACAGTTGAAAGTAAATAATTTTTTCCTTGTACCAGTAAAATTTATGGTTTATTGTTGTTCTTACCGCATTATTTCAACCTAACAAACCACAATGACCACATTTATATCATAACGACCTCAGAAAGCTCGAGGGATTTGAGTTACAAGAAGAAAATTACACGATCAATCTACACGATATACATTGAGCTGGTTTTATCCTCGAACAAACTCGACAAATAGCGATTTTTCCCATAAACTGAGACTCGTGACTCGAACAGACATTACTTTTAAACCTTCTAGACGGATCCCAAGGTTTAACGACAACAATTAAGTAGCCAAGATTGTTGGCCATTAAGATCATAAAAAAAAAAAAAAAGAAAGCTTTTGGCCATGTTTCACGTGATAGGGAAGTTAATCTTAAATTATAATCTATGTAGATAACAACAATTAACAACATAAAAAATTTAATGATTGAATTAATTAAAACGCCTTTCTAAACTTTCATTTTATAATTTCCGTAAAGGGTAATTATCATCACATATAATTTGTTTTGTGGTGAAATAAATGTCTCTTCTTCATTGGATTGGCATCTTATCATGGACCCCTCCTTGTCGTGGACAAGCTGGATCAAATTATATGTAGTCACAGTGTGTATGTATATCGGTTAACTTAACGTCCATCTGTTTTTTCTCTTTCACAAAAACGAGCTCAATATTAATTTTTATCATTTTTTTTTAATAATCAGGAGGTTCAGAATCCGTGGACTCCTAATCACCTTGAAGCAAAACCCAAACCAATGTTAAATTAATTTTTTTTGGAGAGCAGATCCCCCTCAACATGAATCGACTTCGTAATCTCTTTGCTTTTGACCCACAAAAAATTACCATTACCCTAACTTCACATTGGTATTTGTATCATTTTTGAGTAACAGGGTTATTTTAGACAGTATATCATATATTATCAGCAGGGGATTTTATGCATATCTGTTTTTGTAAAAGAAAAAAAACATTTTATAAATTTCAAACACAGTGTATACACTATACCGACGAATTTATGAATATTTCTATAGCTTTACACGCGGTAAGGCGAACAGGTTGGATAAATATGAAACCCACAAACAAGACATGACAAAGCACCATTTTAAAAATAATTAACACAAATGTGTTTTTAAAATGTTGTCAAGTTCGGTTAAATTCATTCAAATTAAATGAACTAAAACTATGTTTAAATGCGATCAGAAAAAACGTATGGAGAATTAAATTTCACATTATTTTTCATAGGCCAAATACCCATAACCGAAACTTGAATCGAAATCGAGTTTAATCTAAATTGAATCGAGTTGTAAGAAAAAAGAAGTGAAGAATCATCTTCTCTTACGCATCTTATCAACAACGGCTATATTTAAGCTAACGTCGACACGTGCTAATATCTGTCGGACGTAATATTCAGAAACAACCACAAAGTAATAACCACGTCACCCCCCCCCCCCCCCCCACATCAACTTGGGTCTCTGAGTGGTGCCAAATGGCATTGAATCAGAGGTTGATCTCGACAACTTTGATTGCTACTTGTTTGAAATTCTACAGATCTAATTCATTATATTGTATACCAAAAAAATTCGTCCTTTCCTTATCGAAACAACTTGATGAAAACCATTCTCTTCAAATAGTTTTCATGAGATAATTTTCTAGTTTTTTTTCATTAATAGATGATTTATGAATTTTTTTTATTAATGGCTTGAGCGACGATGGATCGATGAAGCCGCCGTAGTTCACAAATGGCCAAATTTAATTTGTTGTTTGTATTTAAAAAAAAAAAAAATTTTGTATCAGTCAAAAGAGATTTCCGAGAAGCAAGGTGATCGTAACCTTAAGCTAATCATTAAAAGATTTTATCATAAATATTGGTTGCTTAAATTTCAATCTGTCCAAATGCCAATGGCTGAGATATAAGAGGGAACTTGTGTATTTTTATAAGAAAATATACTACCTTCGTTTTATAAAATATTTGAAGAATCGTCATATATATATATATATATTTATGCATATTTTAAAACAAAACTATAATTTTCTCCATTTTATTCAGATTTTAAATAGAAAGAAAAACTTATAATTATAGAGGTATATATTAAACTTATAACGAAACTTTTAAGATTTAGAATGTGTTTAAAACTCTAAAATGGCATCTATAACAAATGATAGGTAGTAATTTTGTTCGGATAGGAACCACATTCGTTTTTTTTTGGGTTTGGATGGATACATAATTACAGAACATTATCAATATTCTTTATTATAATTTTTTTTAAATGGCTTAAAATGAAATCAAAAGGATTTTAAGACCAGTTTACTTCTTCTAAAAGTAATCAATTTTTGTGTAGTTACAAAAGTCAACAAATCTCATAATTGAGTTTGCTTGTTAAACATTTGCATGGAAGTCAATAGATCTAAAATCCCTTTATCTTGTGATCATCTTCTTGTTTTCCGTGTAGCGAAAGTAAACGCGTAAAACATCGCGTAAACTATAATAGTATAAGGGATATGCAAATATATATCTTTTTAATATATAAAGCTTGCAGAATTGTTTTCCTGGCAACGAATCAAATTGAACAAATTATTTTTCAACTGACGGCAAACAACCACGATTAATCTTCTTTGTGATTAGCGAGATAAATTAAGGTTAGTTTAATTTTATAACATATGATAATCTAACCTTTAACAACAACAAAAAAAGGCATATGATGATCTAACGACGAGTCACGTTAAAACGTGTTTCACGTATCTGACCTTAAGGATGGTGTGCGAGTGACGACAAATGAAAAATGAATTAAAATTATTTAATCTCATGGTATGTGATGTAGTTTAACACCCCTCGTACATCCTGATATGTGAACGTGAAATCTCGTTAGACAATCGAATAACATTATACGGCTTAATACGATCTGTCGTTCTTTTTTATGTTTTCTCTCTTTCTTAATGATTATTTATCAATGTTATCTTGACTAAAAAAGTATCGCAAAGCCCAGTCACATGTCATATGATGATACATGTTGTTGTGCATGTTTAAACATAGTACAATGATATCATATAAGCTGCTAAGCTCTATTAATTCCTTTATATTTTTAGTAACACATTGTGTACATAAATTATAAATCGTAGTAAAGTGGGAACAACGGTAAAAAACGAATTAAACGTTCATAATAACTAGCAGTATAGATACAATAAACGCTAGTAAACACGATTTAAATAACCACTTAAATTGCATATACACTAATAAAAGACACATGGTCTAATAGCTTTTTCGTGTTTGCGTTTGAGGGTCTTAGATTTGAATCCTATCAGTAAAGTTATTATTACAAATATTTTTAACCCTGGCCGGATGGTAGTATAATTTTCTTCCATAAAAATAGATAATATTAAGGGAGTCTTGATAGAAAATATTATCAGTAGTTACATGATTAGTTCACATCGAAATGAAATGTGACTTAAACTGAAAGAGACGTGAGCCAATTCGTGTCGAGCCACAAAATTTGGAGCTATATTTTTAGCCCATGGTTCCAATATTTGCAGGTCCCTAATGAAATGGTTTTCTTTGTTAAATAATGAAAATTTCAAGAAAAAAGAAAGATATTATCTGGCCCCACACTACAAAGCACACACAGTTCTCCCACATTTCCTATATATAAAGGCCAATATCACTAAAACAGAGATTTCAGAAAAAAAAAAAAAAAAAAAAAAGAAACACAAAAAAATCCAAAAAACTTCTCTCCCAATTGAAATCAAGAAACTGACAAGATCTGGTGAAACCCATGGAAGAAGGAGACTTTTTCAATGGCTGTTTCAGCGAGATTAATAGTGGTGTGACCATGAAGAAGAATAATAAGAAAAAGAGCTATAACCAGAAGAGATTTAGTGAGGACCAGATCAAGTCACTTGAGGTTATATTCGAGTCCGAGACGAGGCTCGAGCCGAGGAAGAAGGTGCAGTTAGCTAGAGAGCTAGGGCTGCAACCAAGACAAGTGGCTATATGGTTTCAGAACAAGAGGGCTCGTTGGAAGTCTAAGCAGCTTGAGAAAGAGTACAACATTCTCAGAGCCAGTTACAACAGTTTGGCTTCACAATTTGAAATCATGAAAAAAGAAAAGCAAGCTCTGGTCTCTGAGGTACAGACTGATTCTGTTTACATCTTTATCTTCAATAGAATTGTGATGGAAACAAAAATTGATGAAACCAAAATTTAATAAGATTTTTTTTATAAAGTATAAACATAACTATTATAAATAAAAACTATATTAGTAATCTAGACTAAAGCATAAACATTTAGGAAAATAAATAGAAAATAAATAAATTACATAAATTGATTGTCCATATTTTTAAAACTGAAATTACATCTACCATGTAAAACTCCTAACATGGTCATATAATACAGCGTTTCAGGGGAAGATTAGGGTGGCAAAAAAATCGATAAGCACAAAAGATTATAGAAACAAAGAGAAGATATCTGATGAGTTTTGTTATCAATTTGCAGGTTCAGAGACTAAATGAAGAGATGCAAAAGCCTAAAGAAGAAAGGCAACGTGAGTGTTGTGGTGATCAAGGAGGGGCTCCAAGCAGCAGCACAGAGTCACACAATGGAAAGTGTGAGCCAGACGTGAGGCTAAATCAAGGGATTGTTGTGTGCAGTGATGGTGATTATAACAACAATTTTAAGACAGAGTATTTTGGGTTCGAGGAAGAGACAGATCATGAGCTCATGAACATTGTGGAGAAAGCTGATGATAGTTGCTTGACATCTTCTGATAATTGGGGAGGTTTCAATTCTGATTCTCTCTTAGATCAATCTAGCAGCAATTACCCTAATTGGTGGGATTTTTGGTCATGAAAACATATAAAAGAAAGAAACAAAACATAAGTGAAGAGACAAGAGTGTGCATAGTTTTGTAGCTGTGTTAAGAAAAGAAAAATTCATTAGTTTAAATTTTGTTTCAATCTATATGTAGTTTAAATTTTGTTTCAATCTATATGTATTTACTATGTTCAATACTATTTGTAGCTAATTAGTAGTAAAATCAAGACTTTCACTTTGAAATAAACAAACTAGATCATTGGACATGCGCTTCAAATTGCGATGAATATATGAAATACTTATGGCGAAACGAGAAAAGTTCTGAACGACTAATCGACACAACTTCAGTGATAAAACATGACATCTTTTACTAAGAAAAGCAGACACAGGTTTCAACAAAAACATAGATAGCTACGGCTGTGAGCGTCAATGCCTTGAGTCAAAAGCCACCTAGTTGTCTGAAATGTAGAACGCAATCCCATCGGGATAGATGAAAAGTGAAAGTGGAGATACAGAGCTGGAGTTGGAAGACGAAGACTATGGAAACGCAGAAACCGTTATATTGAAATCACGACGAGAGATATCGCTGATAATTGCGATTTGTGAATCGCCGAATTTTTATAACGGGTCCGAAATCGTAAATCCGGTTAAAAAGCTATATCGTGTTACCGGGCCTTACAACTTTTGATTTTTGACCCACTCTCTGAAACAGGTTATCAAACTGAACCCAACATTAAAACTTATATCTCAAATCAAATCAGAAAAAAAGAAAAAAAAGTAAGATGTGTTTACATGGGAAAATAAATACACGGGATAAAGGTACAAGGAAAATTATTACTCGGAATCTCGTATCATTTAGGCAGATCAGTGTAGATCTTGAAAAGTCTTAGCATAAAGCTAAAGATTAATTAAAACTAAAAGCATTATGTCGCATATTTGAATGGTTGCTAATAACGTGTATTATCTTGACTTAAAACTTGGAAATTCGGGCCGACATTTCATTTGAAAACTTGAAATCACTATGAACATTCCAATATCTGCAACTGTTGTATCTCCGTTTAATGTTTAATGTGACCACCGTTTTGAAGTAAAAGACGGAGGTTGAAGAGTAGATCTGACCGCTTGAAGCTCCAGTGAGGCTGGAATCCAGTGGGAGATCTGCAAGTTGGTCTTAGCAAGCGGTAGATGGAGAAAATACCTCGGTCGGAAATTGATACACAAACTACATAATATGGCCTTGAAATTTCCTTTTGGAGTCACCGTGAGCTTTCACTAACCCCTTGATTTTCTGCTTAAGAGATAAGCGAGTAAAAGCATAGCATAAAGCTAGATGGACTGAGTAACTCAGCCTGATATTTGTAGACAAGCTAGTCTCCGACAAAGGATCCAGTCGGAGGAAGCGGGAAACATTGTTCCTTGGAATTTCTATGACTAAAAAGGCGTATCAGTTCTATTTTATCATCTCGCTATCCTTGACTTGTGTGGTTTTTGAAACGGATTGTAAGGTATTGACCCAGTTACTCGAAGCTCCTGATGTTTGGTCGTTTTTTTGCAGCCAAGTTTAAGGATTTTTCAAAGTTATAACTATCTTTTCTTTTTCTCTACGTACTTTGAATGTTTGTGATGATTGTCTTGTAAAAAAAACAAAGATATTTTTCTCATGTAGGCTCTGATATTTCGATTTGGTTTTCTCACTGATGAAAACTATTCTTTTAGAGTCTAATGGATGAATTCTTTTGCTGCAGAAAAAATATATTAACTAATTATGAAACGTAAATAGTATAATTTATGTGTTGGGTTGCTTAGTTGGAATCAAGATTTATCTGATCTACCAATTGAGCATTTGGGTGCAAGAGTGTCAACCGGATCTAAGAGAATATCCCCATTTTGTTTTAAAATATTTAAATAATTATCGTCATTTTTTCACGTGTGAACGTAAAGAAAACATTTTGAAATAAGGACAAGGAAAATAAGAAGCGACTTTTAACATTTTGTGGAAAGCAAAAAAAAAAAAACATAAATCCGGAAAGGGGCAAATAAAACGGAAATAAATATCCAACAAATCGGGTTTTAATGTAAGGTAAAAAAAAACAGAGAATGAAAATGGATTAGAGTTAAGTAATAATAATAATAATGTAAAACGAGGTTGCTTAAAATAATAAATTTAAAATACCGAAACCTTTATGTGTTCTCGCCTCTCCCTAAATATGTTAAACAGGGTTTTTAAACCCAGCCTTACATAAATCTTTTAAAATTCGACCATGTTTAAGTCATAATTTTATATAATTTTTGGATATTTTTTAAAATCCTAAACCCTATACAAAACTCTATATAAATCATGTATAAATCAAAAAAATTAATTTTTTCATCTTTATTATTAGAGCATGTATTATTAACTTTAATTTTTATTAATTAATAATTAATTTTTATATTAATTGGAAAATTTTAATTGTAGTTTTCGAATAAAAAATGTAATTCGATGATTTTACAATTTTTGCGGAAAACATTATTTCATGATTTTTTCTATCAATAAAGTAATTTACTATTTTGTTTAAAAAATAATTCCGAGATTTTATATTTTTTTTAAACGTTATTTCGCGATTTTTCACCAAAAAACAAAATTTCATAATTTTGGCAAAAAACATAAATCCGAGATTTGCGGTTTGGCAGAAAAATATTATTTCCGTGAATTTACAGTTTTGGCGGGAAAACAATGCTCCGAGATTTTGCGGTTTTAGCGAAAAACGTTATTCCGTGATTTTTTCGGTTATGGCGGGAAAATGTTATTGCGTGATTTTTGCAGTTTTTGACTGAAAAATATTATTCCGTGAATTTGCGGTTTTGGCGAAAAAATGTTATTTCGTGATTTTGCGGTTTTGGCGGAAAACGTAGATCTGAGATTTTGCGATTTTTGCAAAAAAAAATTTATTCTGTGATTTTTGCAGTTTTGACGGAAAAATATTATTCTGTGATTTTGCGGTTTTGGCGGAAAAATGTTATTCCGTGATTTTTGCGGTTTTGGCAAGAAAATATAAATCCGAGATTTTACGATTTTGGCGGAAAAATGTTACTCAGTGATTTTGCGGTTTTGGCAAAAAAACGTAGATCCAAAATTTTACAGTTTTGGTGGAAAAACGTTATTCCATAGTTTTTGCGGTTTTGGCGAAAAACATTATTCCGTGAATTTGCGGTTTTTGAGAAGAAAACATAGATATGAGATTTTTACGGTTTTGGCAGGAAACTATAAATCCAACATTTTGCAGTTTTAGCAGAAAAATATTATTCTAAAATTTTGTTGTTTTTGGCAAGAAAACATAAATCCAAGATTTTATAGTTTTGGCAAAAAAATATAAATTCGAGATTTTTTCGATACTGTTAAAAGAAAGAAATAACAACATCGTTAAATATTAAAAAAAAAATCAAGCCAACCTTGTTAAACTCTAATCTTTCAAAACTCAATCGTAAATGATCCCTGAAATATTAAATACAAAAAATCAACGTTTAAAATCAACATAAATTAAGAGGGATAGCGCTAACCAACCCTTATTAACATCCCTACCTCTCCCTCTCCGGCAGGGAAAAAGATATCAGAATCTGGTGTTCATCAATAATCTCCCGCTTGGCCTTAAGGCGCTCAGGTAAATTATCCCCCAAATTCGTTTTTCTTATCTTGGGTTATAATTATGCTAATCTTGATTCTAAGCCTGCGACGTCCCTTCAATTTTTGCTTTTGTTAATTGTCTCCAGTCTCAAATTTTAGGGTTTTTAATTCCAGTTTATGTCTCCTGAAATCGATTATTTGCTCTGCTGTGTGATTGATTATGATGCAAAGGTCGTCTGGGAACACAAATAAAAACAATTTAGGTCTTAAGGTTACAATAAAGCTTTAGTTGACATCAAATCTCAGTTTCACACGCTTGTCTGCTTTTTAATTTTGTCAAAAATTAGGGATCTTGAATGTATCTGATGATCAAAATGTGTTTCAGATTTGTAGCAGCAAACAATGTCTGGGCTGATAGAAGGTATTCCAGACGCAGTGGCTATGAGATGTCTGGCTCACGTTCCATTAGACCTGCATCCTATTTTAGAGCTTGTGTCTCGTTCTTGGCGAGTAGCCATTCGCAGTGATGAGCTCTTCAGAGTCCGGAAAGAGGTCAAATCATCTGAGCATCTTCTCTGCGTTTGTGCTTTCGATCCTGAGAACATTTGGCAAGTCTACAGCCCCAACTGCGATCGCTGGCTCACTCTCCCTCTCCTTCCTTCCAGAATCCGCCACCTTGCCCATTTTGGGGCTGTCACTACGGGCGGAAATCTCTTTGTTTTAGGCGGGGGCAGCGATGCTGTCGATCCACTTACCGGGGATCACCACGGCACCTTCGCTACAGATGAGGTCTGGTCTTATGACTTTGTACAGAGGCGATGGACTCCACGCGCACCAATGCTCGTGCCCCGTGCTATGTTCGCCTGTTGCGTTCTCAATGGGAACATCATTGTTGCTGGCGGATTCACTACTTGCCGAAAATCTATCTCTGGAGCTGAGATGTATGATCCTGACAATAACGTCTGGACATCCATCCCAGATCTCCACCGGACACATAACTCGGCCTGCTCAGGTCTTGTGGTCAATGGGAAAGTTCATGTTTTGCACAAAGGCTTATCGACAGTGCAGGTTCTTGAGAGCGTTAAACTCGGATGGTCTGTCAAAGACTATGGCTGGCCGCAAGGACCAATGGCGATTGTTGAGGACGTGCTTTACGTGATGAGCCATGGACTGCTCTTCAAGCAAGAAGCTGATACCTGGAAGATGGTTGCCTCGGCCTCTGAGTTTAAGCGCAGGATTGGAATGGCAATGACGAGTTTGAGCCAAGAGATTTTGATCGTAGGAGGAGTCATTGGACCTGATAGGTTCAATTGGGACATCAAACCTTTGTCGGACGTCGAGGTTTTGACGGTTGGGAGTGATCGTCCGACGTGGCGGAAAGTGGCGACGATGACAAGGTGTCGTGGGACAATTCGTGGCTGCACACAGTTGACAATCTGATGGGAATGTGCTTCAAGACGACGTCGCTTCTGTGGCTTTTTTGTTCTGTATGTTTTTGTTTTTCTTCCTGTTTGTTAAATGTTTCTTTGATTGTTTGTTTTAAAATCCTCTTTTAGAAAGGACAAAAAAGATAGCTACATCTCAAAATAAATAAAAAATATCATCAAATGAATAGTTTTCTGCATTTGTGATAATATTATTGAATATCATCAAAAGCGTGCCATGACAGCTTGAAACATAGCTTCACCTAGTTATTAGGGATAATATTATTGATTTGTCGCCAATCTTAATTTAAATTAGGCGTAATGCATATTAGTTATAGAAAGAAGAAAAATTCATCTAAACAAAACCAGTCCATAATCATATATCTTGTAATTTACCTATTGACGCAAGGTAATGAACCATTGACTTGACTGGACTATAAAATGGAGATGTTATCAGATTGGGTATCTATGTACAGGTTACTCATTTTATTTTAGTGGTTGGGCTTAACAAATCAAAGAGCAATATGGGTTTGAACATGGGAGATATGAGGGATCTATAATTGACAGTAAATGGTATCCAAACTGCAAGAGAATAAATGGTTTAAGCGTAATGACTCGGATTAAGACATGTTGACAAAGAAGCAATGATATAAGAAAATGGACATCTTCCTCATTTGCTTTTTCTTGCACGATCAAAGTCAAGTCGCTATCAACTCAAGCTCGCCAGTTTTTCATTTATACAATTACATTTCGAAATATTCAAGAAATAATTTATCATCTTCTTCACACCAACAAAAACAACTAGTCCTCATTTGTTTTAGCTTCTTTTATCACAGTCGAGCAACAACAATAACAAAATAAATGCTAAAAATATAGCTGTACTTTTCCACATTCTGGGCAAACCGAGACTAAGGTTATCTTGGTATTTTGGGTGATATAACTTATATATATATATATATATTAACTTTTATATTCTTGGCAAACACCTATATATATATATATATACATATATATTCCAGTGATGCCACTTGGTCACGTACCCTTTCGAATTATCCATGATCGGCGAGTCATAAAAAACTCACGAGAAATACTTTTAAAATATCATATCGAATCAAATGGATGATTTGTTCTGATTCCACTCGAAGATTTATTTTCTACCATCCATTTGTGATTTAATATTATATCAGTTTTAATTACTCACGTCCATGGATTGGGCGTCAAACTTTTGTATTTGGAAAACTGGGTTTCAAATTATTATTATTTTTCGCAGCCATATATATAGAAATTGAATGGTTACGAAACAAATACGGAATCGATGGATTTTGTGTATACATCTAGCCTCGTTACATCAATAATTACAAATCCAATGGCATATATGATGAGTTAGACATATCCATTTCAGGATAAGAAATCCGTTTTTATCTATATTTGTCCTGCATTCTTTTGTCTTATATGAGTTATTCCTATTTTTAATTATAATAACCTATTCATAATTATTAAATTTGTTATAATGGATCGATTATTGAGTAGAATATCCAAATCATCCGTTTGGTAATTAAAATTTTAAATATAAAATTTTCCAAAAATTGTTCAAAATATTCTAAATTTTATTTATATATTCTTTTTATAAATCCTCAAGTTATCCAAAATATCCGTTTGAAAGATAAGGTTTATCTATTTTGGTGAAACTTTGGAGGTTATTTTAAAATTAAATTTTCTCGAGTCAATTCATATTTGGAAATTCACATTTTGTATTTTTCTGAGAATTACTTAAATTTTTTTTTTTTGAATATTGGAATTATCCTTTTTAACCTTTACATGTTATTTTTCGTCAGTGGAACCTTTGACGATGAGTAGTTGCCAATTTGATTTTATGTCATCTAAGGTAGTATTAGATGTCATTAAAGCCAAAATTACACATAATCCAACAAAACTAGGGCAGACGAAAAATTTAACTGAAATTTACACAAAAGTATCAATTCATGTTTACACTTTTGAATAATTCTAAATCATATTTCAATACAATTCAAATTTAAATTTTATATCCAAATTTAATTTATCATACTAAATTTTAAATCGTCATTAACGGATTTTAGTTAACCGTTAACGATGTTGAGTCAGCCGACATATGTGTAATGATGGAGAGTCGACACATGTGTAACGATGGAGTTTAAACGATATTGTTTTATATTTGCAAACTTAGAATCTTTTGTAAAAAATGTTACATCCGAGAATCAAATTTTCAAATTCTAATTCAAATTCGTTGTCTTTTACCGGTTGATTTATAACCATCATCATGTATTACACCAACATTTTAATTTATAAACACTTACTATTTTTTTACCAAAATTTTATTTTAATTATAAAACCAATCCAAATTAAAATCAAACCAATTAGGTTTTGGTTTTCGAAACCTAAATTAAAATCAACCAAATCAAATTAAAATCATTTCAAATTGGTTTAATAAAAATATATAACACAAAGGGGTAAAACTGGGTTTGGGGTTGAGATCATTCGGCACCCAAAAAGGCAGAGCCGGTGGTTACAAGAAGAAAGCTTCGCCGAAGTAACTGCTTATGGGATGAAGCTGGCCCTGAAACTTGCCTAACCCGCCTCACATCTCCCAGAACTAGTTGTACCGAGTGGAGAGAAAAGTCGGCGACAAACCCCCGTTGGATGAACTGCCATCTTCCAACGGGACTACCATCGAACCACCACACCACCGAGACAAACTGTAACACCCCCGATTATTTCTAATCAAAGGCGCTACAATGATACTTAGAATATCTCTTCCAAAACTTCAGAATGAATCCAATGCCTCAGATGAAACATCCTTAACACCATTCCTACTTATCCTCATTCCTAGCTTTTCAACCGGAATAAGAATTCGTAGTTAGTTTAGTTCGGACAAAGCCAAATATCATACGGGAACTTAAGTCGTAATATACAAAACCTTTAACTTTATTTACTTAAGTTCCAAAACCACATTTTCAAACTTCCATAAGTATATGTGCGCACATAAAAAATCCATAAAACATTTAAGTCATTTACAATATACATTTTTACAAAAAAGCCAACTCTACACCGACTTTACTTCGTTTCTTCTTTAACTCCGCTTTCTCTACCACTTTCCTGCAAGGAAAGAGAACGAATAAGCAACTAATTTGCTTAGCGAATTCGGGTGCCTATCATGCATAAAATGATCCCACCAACCCCAAACAAAATCACAATACATGGATCATTCACCGAAAACGAAATACAAAAATGTGGACAAGTCATAGAACATTTTCTCATCAATTCTCGTTCTCATTCACCATCCGCATCATCCATATTCCTTAGTTCGTTTATCCTTTTACCTCGCCAACACACAGTCACTCAGACTGAACGTGCTAACGATCCTGAATCTCGTTCATCATCTTACCTCATTCGACATGCAACCACTAAAGCTGAACATGCCGAGTGATCCGAACAACGCATCGTCATGCGATATACGGCTGGTGGTAGTGAACCAATCCCCCATATGTATCACGATAGAGCGAGCTACACCCACAACGTACCGCTCTCATCAGACTAAGGACATATAGATTTGTCTCACCGAGCACGACTCACCGCGCCTCGGAATCACGGCCGCGCACGCCTCACTGCGTACTGCGCTGACCACACTTAAACACATGCATCATATCACACGAAATTATGCATGTTTCAATCCATATTAAGCCACTTTACTTGGCTACTCAACCAATTTCCAGTAGTGAATCAATTCAATTCAAGTCTCGGCATCAAGAAAATCATCAAGTAAACCACCAAATAATTCCACCGAGAACTTAACATACTAACCATTTAGTATTCATGCATCTTACATCTTATTCATGTATATACATCATTCACCACGAAATAAACAAAGAAAACCGAACTCACTGTCTAGGTTTAGGCAATGTTGTTCTGCCGACCGAATAAACTTGTCTGCGGAACATAAATTCCTCCGAAAATCAGTCGTTTCGTTGTCTTTTCTCACGAAATCCTCTTCTTTTCCTCTCCACGGATTCTTCTCCACACTTAGAAATTCTTAGAGATTTTTTCAAACTTAATGAGAAAGGAAGTGGACTAATATTTATAGGATTAGAAGACTTAAGGTGAAGGAAATCTCAGCTCCAAACTTGGTGACACCTCCTCCATGAGTCATCAAGAAGACTTCATAGGAAGGTAAGCCCAGCTGCTTGCCACCACCTTCTTCCTAGGTTGCTTCCCATAACCACCTAGCCACCACCTACCTGCTAGGCTACTTTACAGAAGCACCTCGATTCCTCTTAACCGGTCTAACTCTTTCTCCCGCTTAGTTTTTCTCATTCCGACTAGTCCACCGATCACAATCAATTCCCTTACAATGGATTCCTTCTTTCCGAGGCTGCCTTACTTCGTTGGGTCACCACTTACTCCAAATTTCCACTTTTCCGTCCATAACTTCCTTATGTTCTAGGACAATTCTCGTTCTGTTTCTGGTTTAAAGAGAGGGTCACTACACAAACGGTGTAACCCACCAAGGCGACTCCAAAACGAGATGATTCTCGAAACCCCAGAGCCACCGTTGGGAGCTCACCCCATCGTTTCACCTCACCGTCCTCAGGAGCACCACCAACACTTTTGTCGAGTCAACCAAGCTTCTGCACCATCTCGGCAGGCCGACCAACCACGCCTCTGCACCAAGGAGAAAGCTGAACCTCTTCTACCATCATCGAGCAAACTAGAACCGTCGGTTAAGCCCAAGAAAAAACAAAACAAAACTATATCTAAATCTTATAAGAAGATGAACAATTTGTCTACAATATATCTAAAATATTGTAGGTTTATAAATTAAAATGTTGGTATTATATTTGATGATGGTGGTGGATCAACTGGTAAAAGGCATGTGGATTAAGGTTCAAGTTCGAGGGTTCGATTTTCGGATGTAACACATTTTTTTGGATCTCCGATCGGAAAACTGTATCCAAGCTTTATGGGTAGTCTGCGCTCTTTGGACCTTGATCATAAAACGAAGTTGTTTAAGCTACGTTATTATATATGTGTCGGCTGACTCAGCGTCGTTACTGATTGATTAACATTCGTTAACAACGACTTGTAATTTGGCACGTTATGTTAAATTTAGATATGAAATTTAAATTTTAATTGTATTGAAATATAATTTAGCATTATTCAAAAATATATATATGAATTAACAGTTCCGTGTAAAGTACGGGTTATAAAATATATATTTTCGCATAAACATTGATGTCTCTTAACATATAAAGTCTAAAACAAAAGAAACAAAATCCAATTAAAACAAAACAAAAAAAAACTTAATTTTAACAAACATGATCAAATGAAAAAATAGTCCGAAACACTAAAAGTGAGCAAACGAAAAGCTTTTTCTTATATATTGGAAAGATTAACCAGATCGTTAAGTTAAAAAGGATAACGAAAACAAATCCAATGGCTGGCCAATTGAATTAAAACCCTTCCGGCATGAAAACGACAAGGAGTTGTCATTTATACAGCGGAAACAACCCAACTTTTTTTTTCTTTTTCTTGTAAACAAACATACAAGCTAGCTTCCCTCGGCGGGGCCCATTGGTGGAGAAGAGAAGCCCAATCTGATTACTGCGTAATGTATAGAATGGCGAAAACGCGATTATTGATCACGGAACAGTGGGACCCACACTCTGTGGGTCCCCCTTTATTAGCCCCACGGCTATCTTCTTTATTATCATCACAATAATAAAGGATTTTAATACGGCGAATACTTTTCTATAAATTATACTTTCTTCTGTATTTATTAAACATTATTAATGGTTGACAAGAAGCATTTTATTATTATAAGGTAGGACTATCCATCTAGCCGTATGCAATTACGTAGCTGCTAATAAAATCTTGCAAATTAATATATTTTCTTGAATTTTGGTATCATCAGGAAAAACAAATGAAAAAACGAATTTATTAGTTATATATATATATAATAATCTTTTAATTGATTATACTCCATAATAAAACATTGTTATAGTCGTAGAGTGGCCAAGTCAGAAAATTATAAAAGAACATTTCCATCCACTTATTTAATGAAATTTATAAAAGAAAAACCTCGGTATAACTTTGCAAAATACCCATAAATTAAAATTATAATCAAGAAGAAGTTGACGAGCTTAGACAATCAAAGGCGATAGTTGGATGGGATTCGAGAACACACAAGATCAACAACAAGAAAAGTAGTTGCATCTTCCTCATATCGATGAGTTATAATTTGGTCAAATAAGTGATTACTATATAATTTGTCAAGTAATACTATGCTTAACGCATCAAGACCTTTCAATCAATGTTCAGTGGACAAACACACGTGGCGCTTAGGTAGATCTTAATTAATGGATTAAAGCCGGTGGAATTGTGGGACCCGATCTGATTACATCTGGTTTTTTATCCACGCAACTGTTTTTAATTTATAGAACATGTATTGATAATTCGTAGTCTGTTGAATAATACGTAGTAATAGAATTTAAAAATTTACGTCACTGGTTCTTAAATTAATTAAACAATAAATCCAAATGAAAAATGAATTATGATTAGAGAAAGACAAACGAAATAATGACAAAATGGCGTATAGAGTAAATGGATAAAAAACTAGTAAGAAATCATTGAGAATAAAATAAAAAGGAAACATTATAAAATAAAAGAAAGCCTGTACACTGAGAGGCCCAAACATCAATGCAAAATAATGTATCGCCGTTAAGTGTCAAAAATACTATCAGTGGAAAAAAACAAATTTAGATATATATACTTTTTTCTATTTTTCTCTTTTTCTCTTTTTCTCTTTTTCTCTTTTGTTTTCAATCTTTTATTGTCAACCCAATCTCGCTACAAAAAAAAGGACGCATTCAACCATATACGGTAATGTAAAAATAATGTCTCGTAAATTATTGAAATTAGGACAGCATTATGTAAATATAAGGGGTAAATTCGTAAAGTTGAATGCATAATTTTTGATTAAATCCACAACTTCCCTCGTCTCGAGATCACTTCCATCTCTGTCTAGAATGAAAAAAAAGGGAAAGAAAGCAAACTTTTTAATGTGAATTTTGTGAGACCCATAAGAATACAGCAGTCAGAGTTTTTAATAATTGTACCAATTCTCTCTTATTCTTTTCAAATTCACTCTTTCTTCGTTTTAAGATATGTAATCCTCTCTCCCTCTCTTCACTATAATCATATCTTCTCCTTGGCTTCTCTGCTCACTCTCTCCATGGAAGCTACTGAGTTATGATCCTTACTCTCACCGGATCTGACGGTCTTAAACTATGCTGCGAAACAACCATCTCTAACAATGGCTGATTCCAAACCTAACCATTCTTCGTCTCTCTTTAACTCTCCAAAGTTTAGGTTTTTGACTTCAAAAATTAATCCTTTTGACTCCGACTTCTCCCTCATCAGCCCTACCTCCATCCTCGAAGCTAACCCATCAATCTTCTCCTCCAAAAACCCTAAGCCCACTTCCTATTTCGAGCCCACCATCCCTAACCCCCAGAGGTTTCACCCTCCAGACGCCTTTGGCCTCGCTGATCTCGTCAAAAACAGAGACTGTAACAGAGAACACTCCACTAAACCTGTCAACAAGATAGTCCTTTTCGGGTCTAAGCTCCGAGTTCAGATCCCTTCTACTGATTTTGGAACTAAAACCGCCATCAGATATCCTCCTGCTCATGGACAGGGACAGCTCAGTCCTTGTCTCCAAACGAAGCTACTCTTAACCAGTGATTCCATACCTGACCAGACAGAGGACTACACTCGCGTCATATCTCACGGTCCAAACCCAACCATCACTCATATCTTCGACAACTCTGTTTTCGTGGAGACTACTCCTCGCTCTCTTCCTTTACCCATGGAGATGGACAACATTGATCATTTTCTAAGCTATTGCTATACCTGCAGCAAGAGTCTTCACCAAAAACAGGACATCTATATTTACAGGTCCTTTCACTTCACTATCTATATATATCGCTTCACTTAAATCAGATCATCAAAGTTCCTAAACTAAACTTGAAATAATGGGTTTGGTACAGAGGAGATAAAGGGTTTTGCAGCAGCGCGTGCAGGTCCCACGAGATGCTTCTTGATCATATGGACGCCTAGCCCTTTCCACTTTCTCCATCTCTTTCTTATTTCTTATTTTTTATTTTCTTAATTTTGTTCACACTTTTGTATTATTTTGTTAGTTCTCTGACTCCGACTCCTCTTCTTTCCTTTTTTTTTGTTTTGTGTGTCGGTTGTTTCTTGTCACAATCTTTCTCGCCTGCAGATATATGAAAGATAGAAAGAGAGAGAGAGAGAGAGAGAGAGAGAGAGAGAGAGTTGATAACTTTTTTCTGTGTCATGAGAGTGACTTGTAGAGAGCTCAATAATATCATCATTTTGTAGAACAAGATCTGAATCTTAACTCTGAAGCATCAATCTTTTCCAAAACTCGCTCGGTGCGTCTTTTTTAGGGGCCATGATATTGCTGCTATATATGTGGCCCTTTACTTTCATTTAAGGTTGATCAACCGGACAGAAAAAAAGGTGAAAACAAATATCACTAGTTTACAGATTACCTCAATTTTTGAACGACGTTAATTTGGTTACATAATACGGGCCTGATATGGGCCGTTTCTAGTAGAGTCGCTAGTCAAAAGATCCTTGGTTTTAACCCACAAGAAGATCCTTTGTCAGAGACCATATGATGAATCTTAGGGATGCTCGCGGACCCTGAAATTTTATGGAAAGGCCATATATTTTATATTAGAGCAGCTAGGAGGCCCAATGTACGGGACCAATTCGGATGATTTGATTGTGCTAAAAATGTTTCAAGTTGTGACGTGTCAGTATCAAGTGTGCATGTTTATTTTTCTAATTAGCGAGTCACTTTATATTAGAAACTTAAATATCCAACATCAATCCACAAGGATTTTATTTGTTTCGTTATGTCTGATGACTGATGACTTCAAATCTAAATTCAACAGTGAGAATTAATCAGTAGACCATTCACGAAATATATATATATATATATATGTATGTGTGAGAGAGAGAGTTGAACAGTGGCAAGTCTCAGTAGATGATGCGTGATACTATGACACATTTTAGTTATTATTTGTTGGGAATCAAGTGATCGTGAAAATGAACATAGAAGAAACAAAGCTGTCATGAATAACAATATATATAGTATGTATATAAATTTAACGTCCCTTTGGGTACCCGTGACACCTTCTTTCATTCCTGTGTAAGAAGAACGAATAGATAAACGGAATAGTGAATCTTTTGTTGGTAGATTGTAAAAATTATTAAAAAGAATTAGACATTTATACAACCAAAAAAAAAAACTGATCTTTCAATGGAAAGATGGCCGAACTGGAGGTTTCCGCCAGAGAGCTTCGTCCTTATTATGTTCATTGTCGTCGCTACACGACAAAACTCTATTTTTCTCAGTAACAAGCAGTACCCTACACAGAAGTTGGCTTCTTCTTTTTTTTACTAACAAACAATTGTTGAAAGAAACATATTCAAGAAGACAAGATCTTAGCAAGATCCATGTTACTATATATATATATATATATATGCCCCTGACTCACTTTAAAATTACAGATTCGACTTCATTGCTCTCAATAAAATGAACCATTAAAAGCAAAAACTGACAAGTACAAAAAGCCACACGTGTGCCGTCAGGTCTATCTATACACATGACGGTGCGGATTTTGCTTCACTTGTATTTGTCAACCACTTGTATTTATAATTAAATCAATGTCATGTTTTATTTTGTTCTTTCCTTCATTACATAGATAATCATACTTCTATGTATATTAGGAAGCTGCTAATTTTTGTTAAGATATAACTATTTCATTTGTTTTGGTCAAAATGTATATTTTGTTTCTACCGTCTATTTAATAATTTGACAAAACTATCTAAAATAGCATAAATTTTAAATAAATAACAAACTAATGTATTCAATCTAAACTTTTATTTTATCCACAATTATATATACTTTACAAATCTAGTGATTAATTTTCACTAATGAATGAACTATATTATTAATCCGTTCACAAAAACAATATTCTCATCAGTAGTCAAACAAATACTGAAATAGCAATGTTCGTGATATCCAAAACCTGTCACTAAATTTGAAGTTTTAACTTGTTGACTAATACATAATTTTATTTTACTGATAGACGAATGCTATAACTTATACATAACAGCGCAAAAAATTTTTGCATACAGTATAAATAAATTTTACTACGTTCAGATTCAACAAAAAAGGTGGTTCGATAATAATATAACTAGCATTATTGGATCCATCAAACATTCGACTTAATATCTGAAAAGTAGTTGTTGGCTAGTTGACTCGTATTTCTTGTTTTTTTTTTGTCTCCCGTATTTATTTCTTGCTACTTAAACACAATAGTATAAGTCAGTTGATAAACATGATACCAAACAACTAAAATTTTAATCTTAGAGCGAATTGTTATACACAAAAACAAAGAAAACGAAAATCTACAATCAAAATTCATTTAATAGAAAAAAGAAAACATGGACCTAACGCTAATATTCGTCTAATATATACTGGATGTCTTTTTTATATAATATATATATATATATATATATATATATATTTTGGCTTGTCATCACATTCGTGCTCCCATAGATATGTATAAAAGACATTAACTTATATGTTATCATTTTATAATATATAAATTCGTTAGAATTTTTATTCCCGTCTTCATATGTTATCTTCAAAATATCATCCCGCCCAAGATCGTTATACTGGCTTTGCAAAACACAATAATTTTGAAAAAGAAAAGTGGTCGAGCTTTAGTTTAAATTTATCACTTAGGCGCAACTTTTAATTGTTGTGCTATGGATAGAATAAATTAACTAAACCATGGTCTTGGTGGGCGAATATGGTCCCCAATAATTTGGTGTTCTCTTCGTATATTTACTATTTTCTGCGTTTATTTTTATGATTCCCTTTTCCATTTAGTATAATATTTACTTTGTCGAAACAATAGTTAATTTAAATACCAAAATCTTCAATTATCCGACCAATCATATTCAATTACTTTAGCCGTACCACATATGATAGAACTCCAAGAAACCCTCGCGACTTGATTACCTCCACTTCTTTTTTTTTTAATCAATAAAATCGATAGTGTATCATGTCCTCCCCCGTTCCTGGAACTAAAACAAAAATGACATAATCGACCACTGTATACGAGTTAATTTGTTTTTGTTTAACTTATATTCAAGTTTTTTTTTATACTTATATTTAAGTTTATTTAGAAATCAAAATCATCACTATAATTTTAGACGACTTTATAGGCAGCCTAATTTTCGTATCAGATGTTAACAATAAATATTTTTTAAAAGAGTTGTCGGTAATGGAACCAAACAAAAAAGATGAACAGTCCATGAGGTGACATTGAGATTAATTAAATAATTAATAAAAGTTGAATAATTACGTGGTCATCATCAGATAATTAACAGTGTCTACCACCAAATACTTAGCTATATCATAAATCAAACTTTTTATTATTATTATTTTGGTATATCCTTTATTTATATGTGCCTCTTGGTGGGATGCATTTTGCAATTTGCATGGCCAAACCGACAAGTTAGGACTAAAAATTAGTAAGTACTGTAGCTAAAGTTTTAATTAATGTATAAATTATGATTATGGGTTCATGATGTTGCTGTGCCTTCAATCTATTAAGGTCGTGGTGGCTCTACCACCCACTCAAATCTTTTAACTACCGGCAAATTAGCCATTCTCATTCTCAAAAACTAATAAATTCGATCGGAAACTTAAAAAATCAAATTAGGTGGTAAGGATAATTTTGATATATTAATTAAGAAAATGGGATGGGCAAGACATGCGTTAATTAATTAATATGCTTTACGAAATAAGAGGCAGGCTTCATCATATAATAAGCATGTATATAGATATATATATGCTTGGCAAAGATAGAATCGAAGCGATGAGAAAATAAGAAGAATATAAAATTGGAGGGATGAACTACAAATATTTAAAGATATTATCCCAATTATTATCGTAATCTTATTAATTGATATTAATATTGTCAAATGAATATAGTACTATTTGTTGTATCCATTAAAACAATTGTTTATTGCATTTTTGTTAATTCGTTGCATCTGGCTTACACAGTACGTAGAGTTTAATTTATATAGAAACAGATTTTTCATTTTGTCAATCATGTTACAGATTCTGTAATCAAAATTAATTTAAAATACTCATTGACTTGTTTTGCTGTTTCTTAAATGCCATGGCCAATAAAGATACTTGTTTTATTTGGTAAATAATTCTTGAATCAAACAACCGACAAAGTTATACTACGGCTTAGACAAACAAAACATTCTTAATAGTGTGATGCGGATTAGATACGATATCATGAGTATTCATACGTTAGCAGTAACTCAACTTAATTGATTTCTAGATTTTTAAGAACAAAAAAAGTGGGAAAGGCATTGAACATCAATAATTCCGTTGGACAAAGGGAAGCTTTCTTGTTGTTATTTGCTCAAGTTTTTTTTTTTAAAATATCTCCCATATTAATTCAATGCAATTATTTAAGTTGCCAGCGTATACGACATCTATTATTTATGCGATCAGAATTGTCTGTCAAACAATTTCCGATATTTTGTTGTTTTTAAGGCATCTCGGGGTTCTTATAACTTACTGAGATTATTAACACTCACAAAACATGCATGTTGTTATGGTTAATAATTAGTACAAGTTTGGCATGTCAAATAAGTATATACTACAAGTACGGATGGAAGATAATTTTATCTAGATAAGTAAAGTAATCAAACGAATGGAAAAAAAAACTAATTGGTCGAATTAGCTATCGTACAACATTAACTCAAACAAACTATTATAATTGAATGAAGACTTTTTCCCCAAAAAATAAATTGAATGAAGACTTGATAAAAACAAATAATTTGTTTGTTTAATTAAATGATTTGCATGAGTAAGTGCATGTCGAAATAGGGATGGATATAAAGTTATATCAACACACACGACAGATGCTAATCCATATATGTACAATATGAAATTGAATAAGAAAGAGGATAGATGT
The DNA here is from genome assembly GCA_963922655.1 of Cardamine chenopodiifolia. NCBI lineage: Eukaryota > Viridiplantae > Streptophyta > Magnoliopsida > Brassicales > Brassicaceae > Cardamine > Cardamine chenopodiifolia. Next base: position 16,856,706 of record OZ000479.1, on the reverse strand, counting down.
GTTTATTAGTTAGAATTATGTCCCAGTCTCCTTCACTACTTATGAATCACATTATCGAGCTGTATTTTTATTTATATATTTGGTGCCACTGTTATTGCTTGAAAATGACAAGCTCTTGATTTGGAACACTCTGTGCTGCCTATCTAAGGAAAGTATATCTGTTTATTTTAATGCTTTTCTCTCATCCCGTCAATGTTTTTCTTGTTTATTTGTTTACATTAATTGTTGGATGATATTATAATCTCAATTATGTAATCTGAGTATGAGTCTTTATTCTAGTTTTCTTATGTACGTCTACCAGAGATTTTCAATTCATAATTTTGTCTAGTGCCATCATTGCTCTTGAATCTTGATTTAGTTTTGGGTTGTGTTAAAGAAAAGTATATATGGGCAAAGCATTGGAAGAGAAGAATCTTGATCCAAGGGGATACCAAATAAAAGGAGAAGACACGAAGACAAATTGGTTAGTAATAAGTAGACTATCATTCATTATTAAATTTAAAAGCTAATTAATTCGAAGACAAAGGATGCCTGGGTTAAAAATTTAACCCTGGGGTTTGGTTACAAACTTACATCACGGGGTTATACATTTTAAATAAATAAATAACCAAACAAGAGGACAGTAATTTAACGCCCGTCAGCGAGAGGGTTAACGGCAGATTCCTTGCAAGGACTTGGAGGGAGACTGGACTTTCCTGAAGCAACTAGACGTTGCACGAAACTCTCCATTCTTTCTCCGTTAGTCTCCGTTAGTAACTGTTTTACTCCAAACGGCGCCGTTTCCACACCTCTCTCTTTTAGCAACTCCTCCGCCGTTTTTCTCGGCCCCACCATCTCGTTTCCGCCGCTTGTCAAACCGTTCGCCTGCATGCATCCACTCACTTTGTTAACTTAATTCAATATTTTTCTCGAGACTTGATGATTTTTTTTTTAGTGACATAAAAGGTGAAATACCTGGATTCTAACGTAGTCCGTACGGTTCCAACAGAAAGCATTCCCCAGCATTTGATCGACGGTATCGGAGACGCCGTCAAGCGCGATGTCCACCACAAACGACGTGGAACAGTCTCCGTTACGACGGAGTTTTCTTCCTGGAGAGGATGACATGTTTGACGAACCATTTCCTAACGACAAGACTAGCAGGTCATCGACGCCGTTAACTGACGGGAAATCTCGTTTATTGTGGAGCACGTGCGTGACTGCAGCCGCGGCTGGATTGTTCATCACCAAACCACCGTCTACGGCGGAGCAAGAGGTTTTACCATCCACCGACACCACATTGAATGGTTTAAAGAGGCTAGGAGTTGCTGACGTGGCACGGCATACTTTCCACAGCTCAAAGTCGAAGCTTGGAGACTCGGACGCGCCGGCGCGTGAGAAAACGAAAGGAGCAGAGGTTTTGAGGTCATAGCAAGGAACCAGGAGAGGCTTGCACGTGTCCTTCATCGTCAAAACCTTACCATCCTCTCTTCGAAACGCCGCCTCCAACACCCTCTCCATGCTCTTCCCGGAGTATCTCCGATTCCTCCTGAAAACGCCAGTGTACCTGATCTCGAATAGCTCTGAGTTCTTCTCCGTGATAAACTTAACCGCGTCTCTAGCAGTGAACATCGGCCTACCGGAGCCGTCATCGGCAACAAGGAGAGCGGCGAGTATGCCTCCGATTCCAGTTCCGGCAACAATGTCGAAGAAATCGGAGATGTGAGCGTGAGGATCACCGGTCTGAAGGCGGATCTGATCTTCGAGATGGAGAATAGAAGCAGCGGCGACAATGGCAGTGGTTCTACCACCGTCGATGCTAAGGATACGTGTCTTCCTGGTGGTGCCGCAGTGTGAGAGCCATTTCTGTTCAAGCTTGGTGAAAATATCAAGAGTAACCTTGCTGAGATCCATCTCCATTATCTATTATTTAGAAAAATTCCAGAAAACAAACACACAACTACGATTTGATTCGGAATCCGTGAGACAAAATAGGGAAAACGTAATGAGTATCACGCTTTGTTGCAGAGAGGCATTAATTAGAGAATGCGCGCGCCTTCTCTCTCAGTGATGAGTAAACAGAGAGACTGCGTAAGGTTTTAGTGATTTCAGAGATAATTCCAGAATTGTGAGTGGGTGGTTGTAGTTATATACCCCCCACTGACGGTGGAGACTTTGTTTCTTTCTCCGCTCTTTTTTATTTTCCCCTTTTTATTGAGCATCTTTTTTTTCTCTCGTTAAAATGATTTATGAATTTTGGTAACATCCATGAGTTATACCTTTCCAAATAACATTTCCATTTTTTATTATTAGCCGATCTAAAATTTTAAATGAATACTATTGTGACGTCCATAATATATATATATATATATATTTTGTTAAAAATTTACATTTTATACCAAACAAAACTGCGAAATGTATTTGACAGTTTTGTACTTCTTTTTTGTTGGGCTAAAAAACTCTTATAATGTACACGTGTTAATATATTTTTAAACCTAAAATAATTACTAGATACGTAAATAAGTATTTCAAGATTTAAAAGAACAAAACCAAGTATACTCGGGATGCAAAAAAAAATTGATGGGGTGATCACTCGTAACTCGTAAGTCGTAAGAGTAAGACCTTCCTCGCACGTGTGAGTAGGCATGTCCGTTTGAAGGTCAAGGAGTAAGCGCGAACCTCGGCTGCATTACCGGCTCGGCTACCGCTAATCGAATAACATTGTTGCCTCTTACCTCCTTCCCTACTAATCTCTTTTATTAAATACAATTAACTCTTTGTGTTTTTATATCTATCGATAATAAATGAAGGACGTGGAATGAACCGGCAAAACTAATACACTAGTTTATGATATCAATGGACCACGAAATAAATATATTAACAGTCTCTGAGAATAAACGCTATTTGATTCGAACCAGATTTTATTACATTTCTTTTACCACGGATATAAATCTTATGGGTAGATGTTTGACCTAGTACAAGTACTATTGGTTCAGGCCCAATTCTGAAGGCTCGAACCCATTTATATAATCCATTCGTTCTGTTTCTTTGCAAGCATTGGTCAATCCTTTTTTTTCTTTTTATTTTTTTTTCCAAATTCTCATTTTGTTTTGCCAAAAAAAAATTCAACTTTTGTTATAAATAAACTAATATAATAAGAAATTGAGAGAGATCACGAGAGAATGTGAGATGTAGAGAGTAACTTTCTATTGTTATTACTCATGTAAAATTATTAAATTGAAGTCTAAAAAGAGGAAAAAAAACGTAAATGTATGTGTGACGTTACAGAGAGAATCTCCGACGGCGAAAGTGTCGGAGGAAGTCCACTTATCGTAGTCGACGTTGCCGAGAATTGTCCATCCGGCGGAGCCACCAACCTTGTGGACTGAGGCTACAGATTGTCCCAACATACCGATTACTAACACAACCATAATTGTACACAAGTTTTCCCGAGGAAACCCCACTTTTATTTTTTCCGATAACAATGAAAAAAAGAAAACAGAAGAAACTAGTTATGGAAACAATTTTATTATTTAGGAAAGAGTTGCGGAAATTTGCATGGAGCCGAAGGGTATTTGTAGACCTTTAGACTAGACTTGCATGCCGAGTCAAGCCGTCCACGTGCCCCTTCCGCTGGATTCAGGCCCATATAAAGAAAGCCCAAGTAATAGATATATCTCTAAATGGACGGATGCTTATAGTTATTCGCCCATCCAATCAGACGGAAGCGTTTCCTTATCCTGAACAAGGTGGTCGGTCTTCTTCTCTCTCCCTTTCATTGACGAACCACAGGAGATTGTTTCTAGTTTACTCACTTCACTCCTACGGCTACTGCCATGGCGGCTTCATTCTCTTCCACTGTTCCCACGACACCGGTTCTTCAATTCAGAGCTAATTACACCAAGTCTCTTCTCTCTCTTCCAGGTACGGCGTCTTTTGCCTTCGATTTCCGTTTGTTCATTGTGGAATCAGACTCCTTAATTATTTATGTAGCTCGAAATCGTTGTTAGGTAATGTTCTATATAACTTTTGTAGATTCGTGTTGGAGGATAATCGCTTCGGCGAGGTCTCCATCTGCACGCTTAATTGCGTGTTCGTTAAAGACCGACACGCTTCGGCGAGGTGCGGGCGTGAATCTCTCCGGTGGCCCCGTTGTGAAGCGTTCACTACAGAAGAGGCATGTTTTAATGATTATGAAACAAATGTGGAGTATTAGAGTTTGCTGAGTTGTCTAGTTCCGATTGGTGTAACAGTAGTATCTCTGTATGTTATTGTTTGGCAATTCCAGATTGGTGATAAGGTCTGCAACTATTGAGGAAATAGAAGCCGAGAAGTCTGCAATTGAGACTGATGTTGTACGTCTTGTTCAAGCTTTGGTTATTGATTAGTGGAACTGGTTTGGGATGTGAATCTGGTTTTCTTCGTGCATTTCAGAAATCAAAGATGGAGAAGACCATTGAAACGCTTCGGACGAGTTTCAATTCCATAAGGACAGGGCGATCCAATGCAGCAATGCTAGACAAGATTGAGGTATAACATTTACAGCTTCATTCTCCCCCAAATTCTGGTTCCATATATGTAACTCGATGTTTTCATCTTTGGTGTTCAGGTGGAATACTATGGAAGTCCAGTAAGTCTGAAAAGCATAGCCCAAATCAGTACGCCCGATGGAAGTTCTCTTTTGCTGCAGCCATATGACAAATCCAGGTATATGTCCGTTGCTGCACAAATGGTTTCCTGTAGAAGAATTTTCATGTCTGCTTTATCTTGGTCGGTTCATAATACATCCCAATGCTTTTATGCCTCCCAGCTTGAAGGCTATAGAGAAGGCCATTGTGAACTCTGATCTTGGAGTGACTCCTAATAACGATGGAGATGTGATTCGATTGTCCTTGCCTCCCCTCACATCTGAGAGAAGAAAGGTGTCTCTTTCTGGCAAGCCTATTAAATTAAATCATCTCTCAAACATTTTTAAGGTTTGTGATTTTGCTATGTGTATTTCATGTTGCCTTGCCTTTTAATTGTACCACTACAGGAACTATCAAAGGTTGTAGCAAAACAGTCTGAAGAAGGGAAGGTTGGTAGTGTTTGCCTTTCTTTATTGTGACCGAAATGTATATGGAATTTGCAATATTTTCCACATAATTTAGTTGGTTTTTTAGGGTGCAGAATGATGTATTTTAAAACTGTTCATGTTACTTGATCTTAGCCCCCCTTTTTTCGTAATTGGATTCTTATAGGTTGCACTGAGGAACATAAGGAGAGACGCGTTGAAATCTTATGATAAACTCGAGAAGGTTCCAAAGCTTTTTTAATATTACTTTTTCTTGTTGGCTATTCCTTGTGATCCTATTTGTTAAAAGCCAATACTCAATTTCGCAGGAGAAAAAGCTGTCAGAAGACAACGTGAAGGATTTGTCAAGTGATTTGCAGGTAAACCAACCACGCAAGAGTTTGTATTGATAAAACAAAAACTATTGATGGTTAAGTGTGGCTGACAAAGGTTTGATGTTATTGGTAATGGCAGAAACTAATTGATATATACATGAAAAAGATAGAGGAGCTTTACAAACAAAAAGAAAAGGTATCAGTTACTATCCTTTTGTGTCTACTTTTTGTCTTTGATCCATCTTGTACAGTAGCCATTAATTACTACACACAAATACGAATCCGCAGGAGTTGATGAAGGTGTGATTCAAATGGTTGTTAGGAGACGCAACTCAACCATCTTGCGTCTCCCAACTGGTAAAATCCTCCATTCCCAACTCTTTTGTTTCTTTTACTTTTTCTCTGTTGTTTCTTGGGGTACAAGACTGCCTCTGGGAATAGAGAACAACTTTGTCCAATTCTATTTTCAGTTGCAAAAATTAGAAAAATCCTCTTTTTTATGTATTTATTTATTTTGTTTGTTTTATTAAAGGATCGCTCTTTGTACAGCAAACTCTTGTTAGTTTATTTTCCTGCCGATTACAATTTATGGTCGTTTTTTACATTCCTTCGAACCCTATCTTTCCCTCCTGTTGAATGCGGTTTTGGTTGGGCATTTTTTTGGTGCTATTAAACTTTGGAGGTTATGAAAAGTTTTGATTTTATATCACAATAACATTTTAGGTTGAATGAGTTTGGTGTTGCACCCGGTTATTAAATCTTATTTTTGGCTTATTTGTGTTTGGAACTTAAAATTTAAAATCTCGTATTACAACATTAAATTAATATTATCTGATAAAAACTGGTAATTGGAGCCACTTCAAATGCATTTTCTTTTAGTCATACCTCGCTGCATTGAGAAATCCGTCAAACCCATTATGTGTATTATTTCTACCATTATTTTATATGACATCGGAAGTTGGAGCGGTGGTTTGAAATTAATAAAAAAGTACAAAACATGAATTTTTTTTAATTGTCGATTAAATTGTATTCGAGTTTTTAGTTCACGTTTCTTCATAGGTGGCGAATTTGACTTTCGTGAATATTTAAACCCTAATAATGTGTTATAATGATAATATATTCATTTTTAACACTAAAACGCTATTCTAGACTGTTAATAGTTCTTTAATTTAAAAATAAATAAATAGATCTATATTTAATATTGGAGAAACCTCGATCAACATTATTATAATCAACCTATCCTTTTAAATCTTTCAAAATGAAAAAGGTAACAATTTCACGTTTTATATACACCTGCTACAGTAAGCGGATGCGGATCTCGATTTAAAAAGTCCCAAATAGGATTTTGATTAGTTTATTCGTAGTTGTAACTTGTAAGATATGCATGCATCAATAATGGTTTACAATATAGATTTTTAGTCTATTAATATCCAAATTTTAAAACAGATTTGTTATTAATAAGTGACCCCATGGACCGAGGTTTAAACCCATGATGAATATTTAATTAGTAGGCTTCATGGGAGGAGTATATTTTTATATGTCTGTTTGCATTTTATAACTGTTTATATCACTAATTGTTATACTAATCTTTATACAAAAGCAGTATGTCAAGTGGCTGAGATGTTGGATTCCTTACATGGGAACTCCAACGAAGCTTCCGTCAATTTGTGTTTTTAATTTTTAAATATAAGGTTTTTACTTGTTTTTAAACTTTAATATGAATAATTATAATCTATTCTATTATGGCAGATCAGACGGACATAATTGTTTGTGTTGGTACAAACACAAAAAAAATAAAAATATCTATCGTAAACCAACTATGGATCCATTTTATATAGAAATAAATTTGGTCTACAGCAAGCAAACTGATAAAAACATAAATATATTGGGTAGGGTCAAAACATTATTAAATCACTTTAAAATATGTACAGTGTAAACATGATTATAATATTTACATTGATTCTCCTTTGATTTAACTGCATAAGACACCGTTCCCAGTTAACACTTTATGATTATTAATATGCTATCATGCTGCTCTAGTCTCTAGACGAATATCTATTATATATATTTAATCACTATCTATTTAATATTGCATTATCTTGCTATCTTATTTTATTCAAACAACTTTCAATGTATTTTATTTAAAGCTCCTTTGATATGGTTTACCTTGGTTTGGACTTTCGACCTACACGAAAGTGGAATACAAAAACCCTTACAATAATAATGTCGTAAGTTCATGACGTTGTAAATTGCTTGTGGCGTGGCCAACCGTAATCTGAGGCCATCCCGTGAGAGAGCGAATCACCGTGGATCATTGGCTTAATCGACACGTGCCCGTAGTAAAAACAACCCTTCGAACGCGCCTCCGGTTTGTGGTGACATCAGCATTGTTGCCATGACCAGTCATTCAAATCGAATATAATAATTACCGTTAACTTTCTATTGGTTACATAAACCAATTCATTTTTTTATTTATAGTAATAAATAGCAGTAAGAAAAGTTTAATTATCTAGAAGCAGAAGTATGTAAAAGTTAATGATAAGAAACAATAGCAACAAATGATAATTTGATAAAAATAGTGGTATCACTTTTTCATACTACCATAAAACCATTTAAACAGAATTTTTACATACTACATATCGTTTTAAAACAGTAATGTTTGGAGTTAATGTATTTTTTATATACATAATTTGCATATATAATCACCATTAATATAAAAATATATAACTTAGAATAGTTTCAAAGATCAACATGTTTTTGTATACGGTAGATTACACGCATCTTTCAAAAGTGTTACATGCGTAAAATCAAATATTGCAGCATTGATTGGCAACACATTTTTATTTGGAAAAATATATTTTGGCCGTCCAAAATGTTTAAGAAATCAGCTTATTTCCGCACTACACATTTTTGAACGAATGATTCTATATTTTCCAATTAAACGACTTTCGAAATGACATGTGTCACATCGTTAAAATGGTACGTGGGAATAGTTTACACGCGTATGGACCGCGCGTGGTTTATAGTACAGCTGTTTACAATAAACTACAAAATTTGATCTTTTAATTTTAAAATGTGCACTCTTTTAATATTGTATTTCTTACTACGATCATGGAGTGAATGAATATTAAATACAAATGCCATGAACATATTATTTTTTAAATTAAATGTTTTGGGTGGAAGAAAAAATATATATATATATAATGACGGACTTGTATAAAAAAAATCAAAAAGCAAAGTCATAGAATATATGAATATGATAATAAAAATGTGTGACTAAACATTGAGCAGTTGCTTTATTCCATTAGAAAGTGACGTTTCTGACATGCTGGCACTTTGAGATCGCAGCCGTCCAATGACGGTATGATCCAACGGCTAAGATTGGGACATTCTGGTGATTTGAAGATCTGAACCGTCTCTTAACACCCTTTTCCAGGGGTAGGTCTTTTCATAGGGGAACTGCACAAAATATAGGAGAAGACGAGGAGCACTGAAATATTCAGAGAGAGAGAGAAGCAGAAAGGAGTGGGGAAGATTATACTCAGTTGATGTAGGTTGCATGAATGGATAAACACAGGGAAGCTCAAAGATCATCATCAACCATGGCTGCTTCTAATGGAGTCACAAAACGGAGACAGAGAATCTTAGGTATTGCTTCGACCTCCTCCTTCTTTTCTTCTTCTTCTTATCTCCTTGATTATTTTCCGATTGTTTGATTAGTTTGTTTTTATTCCTGTGTATCAGATAATAGTCGAGGGCAGATGCACCAGGAGGTGGTGACGGTGAGAGATCGACCGGAGAAGAAAGAGGGAGATCCGGAATCGTTGAATCGGAGTAAAAGGAGAAGAAGTGACAGGTTCGCCCCGAGGAACGAGAGAGATGTAGAAGAAGATAGCTCAGGGGAGAGTCAGGGAGATGAAGATGTTCAGCATAATTATCCCAGAAAGAGCTTCCCCAGGCTTGCGTCTTCTTTGAAAGTCGCCGATGAAATGATCGGCGTACCTGTCCCGAGAAAGGCTCGCTCAGGTTTGCGCTCCGTTGATATTTTTTTCTCGGATTTTTCGGGATATCTTAGTTTTCCGTGTTTTTATAAAAAATTTTGGCGGTTGCAGCATGTATAAAGAGGTCGCATGAGTGCCAGAATTCGTCGGGAAGCGGTAGCGGAGGAATCCGAGAAGACCGGAGAAGACCTCCAACTTCGTCGGGGAGCTGTAGCTTCGAAGTCGTTTCACCGCCTTGGGCCAATCAGAAGAAGGTCCGTTGAGTACATCATCAACACAGACAAATGAGTTGGGTCCACGTTTGAAATACTAATATCAATTTTAATGATTTTCATAGATTGTAAAAGGATCCAAGTCCAGGATACCCAAGCCACCGAAATCCTCCGGTACGATTGAGGACGACCTAGAGATCGAAATAGCTGAGGTTCTATCCGGACTGAAAAAGCAGTCTCGTTGCTCTAAGAGGGAAGACGAGTCGGAGAATTCCCTTATATCATCGCAAGCTAAAGGTATTACGCTGATACCTGACATTTCTTCGTCATTATCTAATCTCAGAATTTTTAAAACTATATCGCTGTCTAATTTGCAGGTGCGAAGAAGTTGAAATTGGAAGGTGATGATTCTTCCGCAGGTTTAAACATTTGCACAGCTAGAATCCCAACTGGGCATTTAGCGAACACTGCTAAATCGACCAACGGCAATAAAACAACTAAGTCCGATATTCACAAGGAGAAAGAAGTAAGGCAAGAAACAGCGAGCATATTGGATGGCGTTCAGGAAGAGCAGAGGCTAGATTCGGCGATGTCGAAAGGGTAAATAAATCAACAAATTTGGATATCCATTTTATTCATTTTTTAAAAATCTTTTATCCATGTTTGGAAATCTGATGTTTGTTTTTCTATTTTTGGGTCTTCAGGGTAACCAAGTCTCCCCCGTTGGAAAACAACAGTAATGAGACTAAGCTCGAGATTGATCTGATGGTGAGATATCTAGTCGTTTCAGAATTTAGCTGGCAGTGAGTCTGAAATGATGAAAATGTACTAAAGATCATTGTCTGTCGATAGGTTCCTCCAACAATGCCCTCCTCGGCAGAGACAGCATCTCTTCTTCCATTGGTTTCTGATTCCATTGTTACTAAAGATTATTGCAAGGCAAGTGTAGATTTAATTAGGGTTGTGTCTTGTTAAGCATCTCCATAATTGGTGGTTTATAACACTGTTTCTGTTTTGTTTAATGCAGCCAGATAGTTCTCTAAAGAGCAAAGACAGGATTACTGTCAAGAATGAGATGAAGGTTGAAAACCGTGAATGTCTGAATCTTGATTTAGAGAGACCCAACCAAGAGACCCGTACAGATTCTAGCCTAAGATTACAAAATTTGGATTGGAGCCGGCCTCAGCAGGCTAAATCTGGTAATCAACCTTGAATATGATTATGGATCACCATCCAAGTTCCTGCTTCTAAGTTACCTTGTCTGACCAATGTCTATCTCAATTTAGGTCAGCAAAGTTCCGTATTACTTTTGCCTCTAGCTGTGGATGGCTGGCCTAGCGGGCTTCCTCCTCAGGGGTGAGAATTGAAAGCCCTGATCTGTCTTAGGTTGTCTTGTGCTAGCTTAATGGTCGGACCTTAAAAAGAATAAAACATTGCAGATATGTACCTGTGATCCCGACCGGTAAACCTGTGGATGGGAGCAATGGTTCTTCTACACTAGTGCAGGTATGTTTTAGTTTCATATATGATGATTATTGCTTCTTCTACATTATTGTTAAGATCGTGGTTGTTTAACAAATGCAGGGTGCTCCATTTTCTGCCTCTCAGCCTAGGCCTAAACGGTGTGCCACACACTTTTTCATTGCCCGGAACATTCAGCTACATCAGCACTTCCTCAAAACAAACCATTCCTCTACACCAAACCAAGCTTCTTTTTATCTGAAAGGTGGTGACTCGAATTCAGCCGCTGGAAACCAACCCTTGCAAGGAAGCTCTCCTATTCTCAGTTTAAACTCTCAGGCAATTGCAGGTCATATTTCTGCGCCCAAGGATGATAAAGCCTCGGAAGGTGGTCATTTTCCCTCAACCAGACAGAAGAAACCTCAACCATCCCCTGGCCCATCAAGTAGTACGGTGGTATGTACTTCCTCCTTGGTTTTTTATCTCATCACGAATTTGTGTTTATTGCATAGGAATTTTATCGAGACTGCAAATGTTTCTTGAATAAAATATTTCTTCTCTCTGAATGCAGCCTGCTCCAGCTTTCATCTTCCCCACAAACCACCATTTGCAACCGGTTATTGTACCTTCTAAATCACCTTGCCAAAAAAAGAGCCCAAACAATGCATCCGTCAACTTTAGCCATCCAAATTCATCAGCCAGGGAAGCTTCTTCTCCATACTTTACAGTTCTTCCAAACAATGCGTATTCCTTTCAACTGTCATCAAGCATCAGAGGTGGGACTCCAAGCCAGGGGTTGCCTTTCTTCAATGGGTCCTTTTATTCGCCGCAGATGTTCCAACCTCCTCAGCTTCTGCAGAAACAGAGTCACGCCCAGAGGGAGACAAAGGCATCAAGCTGTTCCTCATCATCCCACAGGCAACCACAACTGCAACCACAAGTTAGTGTGAATAGTCTTTCAAGCCAAGCTAGTGCTAATGTTCAGAAACATCGTCAACAGTCACAAAAATCTGACGCTAAAGCTGTCGGAGATAACTCTGATTCGACGTGTAGCCACACTCAGAAAGGAGGCCCATATGGCCAGATCATGACAGCTCCTTCTCAGCCACAAAACTTTTCCATGTCATTTGCGTCTTTCGCTGGTGGTGCTGCCCCTGCAAATCTGAATTTCTCTACCAACGCCTACCACTTGGTATCTGCACCTCCTGTAGTTCACCAGAAAAACCATCAAGCAAATGACTCAAAGACTGGAAGTTGTGCAAGCAATGCTGAAGACCCAAAAAAGACTCTTCCCGGGAAGCCTCCAGCGATGATGAATGGACAGACGCTTGTTTTTGATAATCCATCTAGAACCCTGAACTTTGTTTCTGGTACTTGGCCTCCTTCAGCAAAAACTATAAATGGAGACCCTTCAGTATTTACCCAGCATCTCCCGCAGAGGCACCAGCAATCTTGTCGGAGTAAAATGATGACTCATTTGCAGGCTGACTCTGTTTCTGCCACATCATCCCAGTGGAAAAACCCTGCAACCTCATCACTAACGTCGTGCAATTCCTTAAACGTGAAGCAGTTCCAGTCTCGGCAGCAGATAAGAACACACGGACAGACTCAAATTTCTTTTGCGGCACCATCAAAGTCGCATCCTTCTCAGGGGCTACAGGGGAGATCTGGTGGCTCTTCTTCTTCTTCAGTCACCATGTGTGGTTCACATGGCAAAGCAGCAAACCCTAAGGCCAACAATAGCAAAGCCTTGCCATTATCACCTGTTTCTTCTTTATCTGCACACGCACAGGGACAGACGGAGATTTCAGTATCTGGGTCAACCCAGAAAACCTCTCCGGTTTGTGGGAGGACCATGCCACCAATCATAACTTCGTTCCCAGGTCATCTATCTGAGCTAAAGTACTAGTTTCGTCGAAGCAGACGTAGAAAGTTACCTTTTTTGCAGTGTCTAGCTTCGGATTTAAGGTAAAGGTAAATACCCTAATGATCAGTAAAGTGGAGTGAACACTTTGGATCGGTATCTAAATTGTTTAATGTTTTATGGGGTCGATATTTCTTTCATTATGATCGGTTTAGTGTACATATTTAGACTAACAAAACCCATCCCCCAAGCAATTTATTTCAAATACATTCCTAAAGATTATGCCGTATATAGAGAGAATCCGACAAGACAGATAAGATAGCAAACGTTGTTCTTTTTTTTTTCGTTTCTGTGAAAATACTTGTCTACTTGTCGACGGCTAGAGAAGCCACATTGTCTAGAAAATCTTCTCTTGCATTCTTATCAAACGGTTCTTCACCAATGTACAAGTCTAAGATTGACCTGCACAAGAGTTTGCTCTTCACACTCCCGACATGGTTTCCCTCAACTGGAAAAAAAAAACGAAAAAGCAAAAAAGAGGGAAGGGTTTTAGACACTCAGCAGCGAAAAGGAAGAGTAGATAGATAGAATCTTACTTGCTACGCTGAGTACATGGCCAGGTTCTTGTGTCAAATCAATGATGGAGTACCTTGGGATTTTATACTCATCTTTGAAGAGGGAAGTGAAGCTACAAGTGACATAATGGTAAATCTTATTTCAGTAGCTAAACGCAAAATCACATAAAAATGGAATGTGTTAGTAGTACCTTTGAAGCAATTCGTCGTTGTCTAAGCCACCAAACTTCTTGAGTCTGTTTCCAACAGATTCTTGAAAAGCATTGCGCACAGATCGGATATTGAGTTTGCCGTAGACAATCTGCAGCCTTATAGTCATCTTTATATCGGCTTCCATGAGATCATCCATGAATGCCTTGTTTCCCCTCATCTCCGAAGCCGGGAGATTTGGGTATTTCTCACCCGCGAGTTTCTTCACATCATCACAATCAGCATACACGCCTGCGGGATGCCAAAAAAGCTCATCAATCAACTCAATGATTACAAAACAACCACCTTGTGCTAAAAGATAAACACCAACTATTCTATTGCGACCTACGAATCACCCTTAAGATATTTTTTTGCCTTAAATGGCGTAAACCGTTGATATTTAAAATGAGGTCTACTGTTTTGGACACTAAGATTTCCCAATTCCTTACTCGTATGCCTAAATCTACCAATCCGAATAGTTGCATTTGGGAAATAGCAATCACGAAAGAAAAATCCCTAGAACTTGGAACCAACAAAACATCAGTCTCGGTAGTGAAATTAAATAGATTAAATTTACCAAATGCGTAGACATCGATGTTCTTCAATCCCAATAAGCTCTTCTTCCTCAGGCCGACGCCGAGTAATCGCCGGGAATCTCCGAGTGAAGAGGGAAACGAGAAACCAGTCTTTGGTTCAACAACGGGTTCCGGGCTAGAGTCAGCTATAGTTATAGATCCCCATGGTAACAGAGACGAACGTTGAGAGGACAAGACCCACTCCAGAACCGGATGCTTGGGATTCCGCGACGCCGCGATCGCAGCTCCCGCAGCTGCGGTGACGGTGACTGCGACAGCGGAAATGGAGAATCCGGAGGGTGGCGTGGCACGCGGGGGCTGAGAAAACGAGAAAGGGAAGCGAAACGAAACCATCGTCTTCGTGTGTGAGAGTTAGTTCACTAACTTTCGGTTTTTGTTACGCTCCCCACAACATTTTTACACACCATTGATATGATCTGATTCAGCGACACCCAACTGCTTCTTTAATTGACACGTGTGTTGCACGTGACCTCGATTCTAACGAACATCCTCTGTTTTGGGCTTTCCTCGTACGCCTCATGAGTGCGAGTATCTATTGGGCTTTACCTCATTTTATAGTAAGGCCGATGATACTTAACCCTCGCTTTATTTTCATTGAAATTTCCTTCTGATTACTATATTGTTAATTTTTGTACATTTGTTTTTCAAGACCTGTACATGTTCACACTTTCAAGTAAATAACTATATTCTTAAAGATAAAAATTTACTTTTTGAATATTTGATATATGAACAAATAAAATTGTTTTGACAGATGTTTATAATGAGTTACGAAATCACCGTCTGTATAAATATTCAGTTTTAGATAAGAAGACTTACTTACTAAAATATCTGGAAAAAAAACACGAGTAGAAAAATAAAAAGGGGTCTTGGTTCGTTTCATCAAAATCCAATTAAAGATTTGGAGGATGTCATGAGAGGTCGTCCCTATTTGCGTCTTATCTTCCTTGTTTGATTGAGATTCATTTAGAAATTGGAATCAACCAAACTTGTCTTTTTCACTACACCAAGATTTGTTTTCTAGTAAGAAGCCCTATTCAGCCCATATTAGGCCCATTTTATATGCATAATTGACAACCTTTACACTCGCCAAATTCTGACCGTCGAATATGCCATCAACGGTCTAAAACGTGACCACTTGGTATTTTTGAAAAATTTTATGCTGTTTTTTTTTTCTTTTCTTTTTATAGTTCTTGAAGACAATAAAATCAGTCGAAGAAGAAGAAGAAGCACCAGCAGCAGCAATGGAGAAACCTTCAGGCAAGAAACAAACGGCGACGGTAGTTGTGGGAGTGTTGGCGGTGGGATGGTTGGCGATGGAGATCGTGTTTAAGCCATTGTTCAAGAAGCTCAGCTCCTCAAAGGACAAATCCGATTCCGACGATGCCGCCGCTCCTCCCGCGTCGGACGCCTGAATCGGTGAGAATTTAAAATCCTCTGTGGGAGACACGTGGATGTCTTAATTAATTTTCTAAATGATGTTTACAAACAAATGTTGTGTTACTTGCTTCTCTTGTAACATCGTCAGGTTTTACGGCTTTGACGATGATTTTACGTAATCTCCCTTTTCCTTATGAATAAAAAAACTCCCGGGAAGAAATAATAAATCTATGGGATACGATGTAATTTGTTTCATTTTCCTGATTGCCTTGGCCTTTTTTTTTAATAATTTGATTCTATAAATAAAATAAACATTAAGGAAAATAATGGAAATAAACGGTAATAACAGAGAGCGGAAAAGCAGAAAATCAAATTTTTAGCTCTTTTCCTACTTCATTTATAATCGTATTGCCTGTCTTTTAGAAAGACATTTTTTATTACCCAATCAACATTTGCTAGTAGAACATAAAATAGAGCATTTGGAAGTTTTAAATGTTATACTAGTACTCATACTTCTAAGCTCTGACATGGAATATTCCAAAGCATTAAGGTTTAAAATATTTTAAAACAATTATAAATATTATATTTATTTGGTTAGATATGATAAAAATATATTTATATTAAAGTTTAAAATTTAAATAATATGCTAATAAAATAATAATTTAATAAATATAGTTTATATATTTATAGAAGAAAAAACTCATGTAAAAATGTAATAACCTTTTCCAAAATATTAAAATAATTTATATAATTAATTTATTTGGTTAGATAATATAAAACATTTTTATATTAAATTTTAATTAAAATAATATGCTAATAAATAATAGCTTAATAAATATAGTTTAAATATGAAATTATATGTTAAAGTTTATGGTATAAATGTAATATAATATAATATATATATATATATTAAGAAAAAAACAAATATTAGTTCAATTTGCTTTAAAAATTGTAAGGAGAATTCTAGTTTTAATCTATTTAAAAGTGTATTAGTTGTATTTGACCCATACATATAAACGGTGTTGTATCATGAGTACATAATTAGCACTAGAAAATGGGTATGTGATGCGCAACTCGCAAATTTTGAAGATTAATTAGAGTATTCGAAATTCATCATATAAAACGATGGATATAATTTATCAAGTTTATGACCGTCCTGTTATTTCCACGGATCTCGCTAATAAACCGCTAAAAACGAATATTCACAAATCCGTAAATCCATAAATGTATTCACAATTTCGTAAATCCGTAAACCTACAAACACCAAATATAATTTATTAGATCACGGTCATACTTTTATTGGGCTACGACTATACTGTTCTGATTGGACAATGGTTAAATGTAAGCTCCGCAAATCTTATGATAAAATTCTGTTAACTCACAATACTTTAAAATATACCCCACTAAACCTATAAAAAAGTGATTTTTAGATATTATGTCCGAACCCGGCATACGATAGGTAAAAACTCGCAGCCACAGATATTTGACCACTTTCTCAGAAGAATCACTTGCGGCTTCTGAAGCCGTGTGAAATATAAAATGAGGCCCATTATGAGAAATCCGTGACGGTGAAGATATAAGATATAAGCTTGAGGAGCACGTGTCGGGTCAACCCGATTTAATATCTGGACGTCAGTCGGGCCCGGCCATCGCAGATCAATCTCACCTCCGAAACATCATTAACCGTCATTTTCTTCTCTCTCTTCATCTCAGTTTCCGATGGTTGGTGGATTCGGAGGAAAGTCTTCTGCCGGAGGCCGTACTAGCCTCAGAGTCACCGTCGCTGGTGACAAAGGAACCGGTAAATCAAGCCTGATCTCCGCCGTCGCTTCCGAAACTTTCCCGGATAACGTCCCGCGTGTTCTCCTTCCGATTACTCTCCCTGCCGACGCTTACCCTGACTATATTCCTCTCACCATCGTCGATACTCCTTCCAGGTCTGTTGTATATTCACAACAATGTCAATTTCTTTATATTGTTATCCTTCTTAAAGAAAGCTAGTTCAAATCGTCAGTGATCGAAACGTTATGAATCATCAATAGCTTAGGCGAAAAGTAAATTCAGTTTTGAATTTGTACGCGTGATCCTCAATCTACTGATATCTGTGATTTTGTTATCTGCGATCAGTATTGACAATAGGATAAAGCTCATTGAAGAATTCAGGAAGGCTGATGTTGTGGTTCTGACTTATGCTTGTGATCAGCCTTCAACGCTTGATCGCTTGACTTCTTATTGGCTCCCTGAGCTCCGGCGGTTAGAGGTTTGTAGTTTATTGACGAAACATTGTAATTTATGCATTCTCCTTCCAGAAAGTGTTTGGTTTGTAAATACATGTATATATATATATATCTAGATCAAAGCACCAGTGATTGTGGTGGGCTGCAAGCTTGATTTACGGGATGAACGGTCTCCCACCAGACTAGAGGATATAATGGCACCAATCATGAAGGAGTACAGAGAGATAGAAACCTGTATAGAGTGTTCTGCATTGACCCTTATTCAGGTATCTTGGTTTTAATATTTCTGAGCGAATTATCTTCTGATACAGTTTAAAGGTTAGGATATTATCTTTTGTCTAAGAGGGAAGATGCCGCAAAGGATGCAAGGCACCTTTAAACAGATTATACTGAAAAAGCAAGCAAAACCGTTCTCACAATTGAGTTCGTTTATGTGATTGCACCATATCTATTGAGATCGTTATTGTATGCCACTAGAACATAAGGGTTATTCTTATCTCTTTTTTTCAGGCCCCTGATGTTTTCTATTATGCATCAAAAGCGGTCCTTCATCCATTATCTCCGTTGTTTGATCAAGAAAAACATTGTTTGAAACCTCGTCTCCGCAGGGCAGTACAAAGAATATTCAACCTTTGTGATCATGATTTGGATGGTGCCCTTAATGACGCAGAGTTGAATGATTTTCAGGTTCTCTTTCTCTGTTAGCCACTGATTATTGCATTCATGAAAGTTCCTCACCCTTTTATATATATGATGCTGAAAATTTGGTTAACAGGTAAATTTTTTTGGTGCTCCACTTGACCCTGCTGAACTTGAGGGAGTTAAAAGAGTGGTACAAGAAAAGCAACCTGATGGAGTAACTGATCTTGGTCTTACACTTCCGGGTTTCCTTTTTCTTTTTTCTCTATTCATCGAGAGAGGTCGCCCCGAGACAGCATGGGCTATCCTACGGAAATGTGGTTACAATGATTCTTTAGAACTCAAAGCCGAGTTACTACCCGTTCCAGCAAAGCATTCTCCTGATCAGGCGTGTGTTGTTTTAGATAGTACTTAACTACAAGAATATCTTTAAATTTTTCTGTTAATTAAAGAATATGAGAAACTGGCTGGCCTGCTTTTAAATAATTTTGCACTCTTCCTTTTATTTCACTTGCAGAGCATCGAGCTAACGAACGAAGCTATGGACTTTCTGAGTGGAATCTTCCAGCTATATGACCTTGATAATGTGTGTGATCGTTTCTATAATTATCCAACATTAATACTGTGGTTCTGTATTACCTAAAAGCTATCTGATCCTCAAGAAGCACTGGTAGATCTTTAATGCTTCTTCATTTTGCTGCTTCTTAGGATGGAGCCTTACGGCCAGCTGAGCTAGATGATTTGTTTCAAACAGCTCCAGATAGGTAATTTTCTGCTGATTATTTTTTGCATGATTCGTGGCTAATTCTTACCTCTGTAATATCAACTGTTCTTCCAATGTTTTATTAGTGAGTTAACATTCTTACGTGAATATGTATATTGTTTCTTGAGTAAGTTCGTTTACATTTACAATCTGCTTTTACGGTTTCAGTCCTTGGCTTGAGGTTCCTTATAAAGATGCTGCAGAGAAAACGCCAGGCGGAAATTTGACAATCAATGGGTTTCTATCTGAGGTTTGTATGCTTGCTGTTATGTTGACGCTGAATTGGAATCAAGTTTTCATTGTCATCATGATCAACTATCAGCTTCAACATTTTTTACCGTAGCTAATTATCTATTATATGTGTTAATGCAGTGGGCTTTAATGACTCTACTAGATCCTCAAAAAAGTTTGGCAAACCTGATATATATCGGTTATGGTCACGACCCAGCTTCAACATTTTCTGTTACTAGGAAAAGATCAGTGGATCGTAAGAAGCAGCAAACAGAAAGGAATGTGTTTCAGTGCTTTGTATTTGGCCCTAAGAAATCTGGAAAGTCTGCACTCCTTGATTCTTTCGTAGGAAGGTAAACTAGTTCTAAAATTGCCATCTTATGCTGTGCCATCTTTGGAGGTCAGAATTTTTCTATGGCTTTACTTGTGTTATATTCTCTAAGCTGTGTTTCAACTCCAGGAAATTTTCGGACAGCTATAAGGCAACAATGGATGAACGATATGCAGCAAATGTCGTTGATCAGCCTGGGGTAAGTTGCAATAGTCTGAAATCTTGTGTTCTTTGTCACATGTGGATGTTAATGAGGTTCTTCTTTATATATATATATATGTATTATTGTTTTTCAGGGTACTAAGAAAACCCTCATATTGCGGGAAATACCAGAAGGCAGAGTTAAAAAGTTTCTGGCAAATAAGGAATCGGTGGCAGCATGTGATGTTGCTGTGGTTGTCTATGACTGGTTAGCTCAGAAACTCTTTGTACCTCTTATGTGTGGATGACATGATCAAGGACTTAGCAAGAAAAAAATATGATATATTGCAGTTCAGATGTATACTCATGGAAAAAAGCAAGAGAAATATTGATGGAGGTAGCAAGGAGGGGAGAAGAGAGCGGTTATGGGACCCCCTGTCTTCTTGTTGCTGCCAAAGATGATCTGGATCCATATCCAATGTCAGTGCAGGAGTCTGATAGGGTAATGCATCACTTAACCCTATAATATGATTACATGCTGTCGAGATGATTGCTGATTTATAACTCGGGTTCTCAACAGGTTTGCATGGATTTGGGAATAGACGTCCCTGTGTCATTAAGCATGAAACTTGGGGACCCAAATAGCATTTTCTCAAGAATCGTGAGTACAGCAGAGAACCCTCACTCGAGCATTCCAGAGACACCGTCAGGGAGAAGAAGCAAGAACATCCGTCAGCTTGTGAATAGCTCACTGTTATTTGTCTCAGGTTCCTCTTACGAAATCCGTATTTCCATTATGGAGTGAAACCATTGAATCAGCTAAGCTTACTTGTATATGAAATTGCAGTGGGCACCGCTCTTGGGTTTGCCGGATTGGCAGCCTACCGTGCATATTCGGCAAGGAAGAATGCTTGAAGATTTGTCTAGTCCACCCCAAATAATAGTTGATTGTATTTCTTTGGCGATTCATATGCTTTGTATATAATAAAGGTAAAACCTCGTAGATTCCGTTTCCTTCACACCATAGTTTTGGAATTTTTAGATACTTATGATTGTCGTTAAGAAGACATTATGTGCAAAGTATGATATGCATTTGATTGAGGTGTGTGGGTTGGATTTTTTGCTCATTTTCGAGGAACCAATCTGCATCTTTTTCTTTCTTCCCCCCTTTTTCCTTAGTACTATGATAATGCACATTTTTGTGGCACAAACCATTGATATACACAACAACCCTTTTTTATACAAAGGTTACTTTTGGATAAAAACATAAAACGTTAATGATACAAAATATGATAGATGATACATGTAAAGCGGGAGAAAAGAAAAACATAACATATATATATATATATTATATATATATATACATGATAATGTGCTATTTTCTTGTTAGTTGGTAACTAAGAGCAGGGTGTCAGCGTGAATGGTATCATGTATATTATTTAAGCAACTCTAAAAACAGTTTAACCAGCTATTACGTGTTATATTACAGCTATTGCCATTGTATTTTTATAAAATTAAGATTAAATTAAATAAGTTATAGAAAGTTAAAATTATAACAAATTTATACAACCAGAATCTAATAAAAATCTAAACATAATCTTTTAAATAATTATTAGTTTCTAAAAAATAAAACTTATTTTCTCCTCCTAATAAATATAAACGAAAATTTTAAATTAATTTTAAAAAATTCAATAAAAAATCTAAACATAATTTTTTAAATAATTATTAGTTTCGAAAAAATAAATCTTATTTTCTCTCTCTCCTAATAAATATAAACGAAAATATAAAATTAAATTTTAAAAATTGTTATCCAAACAGAAAAGAAATTATATTATACGATATTATGTTAACCAATCAAAATTATAATAAAAACAAAAATTAAAAGTGTGATTCATTTTGAACATGATATTAATATAAGAATTAAAAATAAAATAACTTTCATATTAAAATTAACATAAAAATCTTTAAATAATTTTAAATTAATATAAATATAAACAAAAATTTTAAATTAATTTAAAAAAATTCAATAAAAATCCAAAATGAATCTTTTAAATAATTATTAGTTTCGAAAAATAAAACTTATTTTCTCTCTCTCCTAATAAATATAAAATTAAATTTTAAAAATTGTTATCCAATCAGAAAAGTAAGATTTAAAATTATATTATACGATATTATGTTAACCAATCAAAATTATAATAAAAACAAAAATTAAAAATCTGATTCATATAACCAGCTATTACGTGTTAAACTTAAAGTGAGATTTGAGCAAAACAATACACAAGAGCAAAACAATACACAACATAGCAAATAAAATCACGAGAACTAACTCCAATCTTGATGAGAAAAAAAAATAATTTGAAGAGAAATTAATTAACACAACACAAATCATGTATAATAATAATAAATAAGATAAGTAAGATGGTAAAACATAAAATAAATCTAAAATAAAATACTAATAATAATCTATAATTATATAAAGTAGGTACGAAATAGACATTTCTCCGCACTGCAAAACGTTATTATCTAGTTAATTTGGCCCAATTTAGAAAATGGTAATGAAAAGAAGATATACTAAAAACTCGAAATCAAAATGGACCGACCGTTATATATTGTTATCTTGTACAATAGCCTTACATATTCTTCTGGTTCTCTGAGGATCAAACCACATTAAAATGGCGGCTTTATCATCGTCATCTCTGTTTTTCTCCTCCAAAACATCTTTTCCGATCAGTAATCTCGTGATCCCGCCATCTGTACACCGCTTCTCTCTACCATCTTCATCTTCCTCCTTTTCCTCTCGCTCATCTTCTTCGTCTGCTTCTCCCTTGACATACTCTCTGAGAAGTTCTCGAAGATTATCTCCTCAAGGATTTACCGTACAGGCCAGCGGAGAGAAGAAGAATGTACTTATAGTCAACACCAACAGTGGCGGTCACGCCGTCATCGGATTTTACTTCGCCAAAGAGCTTCTCTCCGCCGGACACGCCGTCACCATCATGACCGTCGGCGATGAATCTTCCGACAAAATGAAGAAACCTCCTTTCAGCCGACTCTCCGTAAGATTTGCAGATTTGCAAATTTTCTTTTACTTTTTAAATCTGACCAAAATCTGTCGACAGGAAATTGTCAGCGGCGGAGGAAAGACGGTGTGGGGAAACCCTGCCGATGTTGCGAATGTGGTCGGAGGTCAAACATTTGACGTTGTGCTTGACAACAATGGCAAGGATTTAGATACTGTTAGGTCTGCTTCTTTAATTATACAAAGCCATGTCTAAGATAAAATAAAAAAATCCACGGATTGAGAAATGATGATCATTGTGGGAACAGGCCAGTGGTGGATTGGGCTAAAAGCTCCGGCGTCAAGCAATTCTTGTTCATAAGCAGCGCCGGCATCTACAAGTCCACCGAAGAACCTCCCCACGTTGAAGGGGTAATCAACACAAACCCCTAACTTTCTCAATTCTAACCACTTATGTCTTCTTCTTCTCAAATGTGCAGGACGCAGTCAAAGCCGACGCAGGTCACGTGGGAGTGGAGAACTATTTAGCCCAAACATTCGGAAACTGGGTGTCGTTTCGTCCTCAGTACATGATCGGCTCTGGCAACAACAAAGACTGCGAAGAATGGTTCTTTGACCGTAAGTCTTCTCCAACCCACAAACTTCAACGCAAGGCAAACACAAGTACTAATTGGTACTAAAATGTGTTCACAGGGATTGTGAGGAACAGAGCAGTGCCAATCCCAGGATCAGGATTGCAGCTAACCAACATATCTCATGTGAAGGATTTATCTTCCATGCTGACTTCTGCCGTGCACAACCCCGAGGCTGCATCCGGCAACATCTTCAACTGCGTTAGTGACAGAGCCGTCACTCTTGACGGCATGGCTAAGCTCTGTGCTGCGGCTGCTGGCAAAACGGTTGAGATAGTTCATTATGACCCTAAAGCCATTGGGATTGACGCCAAGAAGGCTTTTCCATTCAGAAACATGGTAAATTAAAATCCAATTAGAGCTCTTCTCCTCCTCCATTGATTATTTTAAAGTTAAACAACCTTCTCATTGTATGATTACAGCATTTCTACGCGGAGCCAAGAGCCGCAAAAAAGATATTAGGGTGGCAAAGTAAAACGAATCTACCTGAAGATCTTAAGGAGAGATTTGAAGAGTATGTCAAGATTGGCAGAGACAAGAAGGAGATAAAGTTTGAGTTAGATGATAAGATACTCGAGGCTGTCAAAACTCCAGTGGCCGCTTGATCAAATAGGCCATAAAGTTTCTTCCTTTGTAATTTCTAAGTTCTAATGCTACACACTCAGCTCTTTTTTACCAGGCTTATATGAGATGATAATGATTTCAGCTAAAAGATCTTTTAAATTCATGACCAAAAGAGCAATCACAATATTAGTTCATGTAAAGATACAATTCCGCTTCATGGAAATAGATCTAAAGACAGTCTTAGATCCTTGCATACCTACTTAAATACGAACCACATAGAGAGAGAGAGAGATAAAATTTACCTACATAGCGACAAGAGTATTGCGTCACCCAATCTCCTATTCCTCCTCTTGCTTGATTTTCAGACCTCCAAGCTTTGATTCCAGTTCGTTGTCTTCGTCGCCTTCCTCTTCTTCGCCTTCATCTTCAAAATCTTCTCCTTCAGGGTCATTATCGTCCAACGGACCAAGCTTGTCCATGGAATCCTTAAACATGTCATTAACCTCGTCAATACCTTCGTCAGATATGAAGTTTCCATTAATGTTCAGAAGCTTGAAAGTATGTTTCTGCACAACAGTTTGCGCCAAGGCTCCAGCCCCAGCTCTTCTGATCATGTTGGTGCTCAGGTCGACCTCGGCCAACTGTTCATGACCTTCAACTGCCTTTGCGATTAAGATAGTCCCTTCGTCTTTGAGTTCATTCTCAGATAAATTCAGCTTTGAAAGAGACTGTTTTGAGGCGATGCAAGCTGCCAATTTCCCAGTGGATTTTACAGTAATATCGTTCCCAGCCAATTCTAGAACTTCAAGAGAAGGGGCAGACTTAATAAGAGCTTCAGAAAGTGCCTCAGTTCCCTCATCCTCCAAGTTCAGGTAACTCATATAAATCTCAGTTAAATCAGTCAACGCTGACAAAGTCTTGGCCAGGGCAATTCCACCTTCTACTCCAAACATGTTATCACGAAGATCAAGTTTCTTCAAGTGGCTACAGAATTCAAGTGCTTCAGCTAGCGCAACACCACCTTCTGAACCGATCCGTGTAGATGAACACCGGAAATCTTCCAAAGATGGACACTGCCTCACTATCTCTGCAATGGCAATTGCTCCTTCATCTCCTGTCATGTTGTTGTGAAACTGAAGCACCCTGATTTTTTCAGTAGAAGGGAGTAGCTCACAAACTGCTCGTGCAGCATCCTCAGAAATGCCATCATTCATCAGATGGAGCTCCTCTAAGTCATTCTGAGTCTTGATGAGAGCACCAAATGCTCTAATTCCTTTTTCTCCCAAAGCATTGTCGGAGAGATTCAAATACCTAAGCTTACAGCCCTCCAAAGCAGATGAAAACATATTCATGACTTCAAGTGCTTCTGCCTCTGGTCTTCCTGCAACAAAATCCGAGAGATCCACTTCCGTCAGCTGATCCTTGATGGAAGACAAAACGCCCACAGCAAACTTGGCTGCTTCGGAGCCAAAACTCCTGTTGCTAAAACGGATTTTGGTGTAGGAGTTATGCGGCTCAGTCAAAGGCCTCAAGAGTTCACGTGCCTCCTCTTCATCAATGAATGCTCTACGCCCACCAGATATATCAAAGAAGATATGTCCAGTCTTCTTAACATCAATCTCGAATTCTTCCTGTGGACCTCTTTTGATGACTTGAAGCATAAGCTTACTGGATTCTTTAGCATAGACCTGAACAGCAGAAGTTCCATCACCATCTGGTTCGTTGTGGAAGTGTTTGTTGGCAGTTGCAAAAGCCAAGTCTTCGATACGCTTGGCATCTTGCTCAGCCTCTTCCACACTCAATAGACCATACTTTCTGGAGAAGATGGAAGGGGTGGTTATGTTCTTGGTCATCCGCTCAACAAGCATCAGCCGAGTACTCTTACTCGGTGGCCACATCTTCACTGACATTACAGGATTCTGTGTTGTTTTCACCGAATGATCCATTCCACTTGGTTCTGTAATTCAAGACATAAATATTCAAAGGTAACCGTGTAGATCCAATCTAAAACGAAGATAGCGTTGAAGATATATATAAGAATCTAGTTATATTCTTATTGTTAGATACACAAGAGCCAGAAGAAATATTTGCATTTTTATTTATTTAAGAAAATGCTCCAAAACTCATAATAAGTAAAAATCTACCAAAGATATAAAACAAAAATCCCTCAAAGTGTCAATCGAAACTGCAAAACGACAAGTACAGATTTCAAAATCAAAAAGAAAACTTGTAGTTAGCAACATAAGACAAGGACCACAGGTTTTAGGGTTACATTTACCTCAGCGGACTGAAAATGGATCTCTAGTTAATAATTACGGAGAATTGAAGAAAAATATATAAAGTTATTTCAGAGAAGCGTGAATTAGAAGCAGTGTGAGAGAATCATTGATCCGCGTCATGATAATGGACGCAATGATGCTTTTTAAAAAAAAAAATCAAATTTGATTGAGAGGGAGAGGGAGAGGGAGAGAGCCAATCTATGAAGATTAGGGTTTTATTCTATCTAGAAAATGACACACAAACCCTTAACTAGATAGAAAATGTAATCCATTTAAAGGCCCAAACCCCCAGTAAAAAGCCTTTTTGATATAGATGGTAATTTAATTTGTAAAGCTCAGTCTTCTTTCAGTTCAATTATGCGTGTGTATTAGTCTAATATCATAATATGAATAATTGAAGCAGATGATGAAGACCATTTTTGTTTTAATTTTAAAAATAACCCTGTTTAAGAAACACAAAAAATGGAAACTTTTTTCTTCTTCTTCTTCTTCTATTTGAATACTACTCATCCTATTTCTATGCCAAAACCCTTAATCCGATTTGTAATTGCAGATTCGCTCGAGAAATGGAAACACTCGCAACCGATGCAGGTTTCATTGATTCAGATGTATACCTCAGATTAGGGCTTATAATAGAGGGCAAACGATTGAAAAACTCACCCACTCTTCTCTCACGCCTAGCTTCATCTCTGCAGAGATCTTTGTTTTTATGGAGAAGTCGATAAAAATAAAACGCACACAACGATGTTACTATACCACCCACTGAGATGTACATACCCTAACGGGCTTGAAATAAATTTAGAAAATTGCGATCTATACTAATTAATGGGCCAACATAAATCTTAATGCCGTACGAATTTCGGCCCAAATGCAATGGAAGACGAATCGCGCATAGAGTAAGTGATGCTGGCTCGAATGATAATCCCAGAACTCTAACTTTTGGTTTGGAGAAGTGTGAACTTACAATAATTAAACTAAACGGCGTGAATAAAAAACTCTATGACAACTAAGAAAAGAAGAAAAACAAAGGGATCTTGGTTTTTGACGAAGAAGACAATGGCAATATAGTTTTTGTTTGTTTGTTAGAGAACATGGCAGTATAGTATAGAGAGGCAAAGAGTATCAGCGAATGAGTCTGCCTCCGCAGGTGTAAGTGACGATGCAGGACTCATCCACAAAGACTGTATAGTTATGAGCAGGTTTGGCTAGCAATGGCGGAAGCCGAACCAGAAGGTCGCACACACACTCATTGTCCATTTGCTTCAACCACTTGCAGCACTCTTGTTGCGCATACGTCTCTTCTCCGTGTCGATGATGGTGGTGGTGGTGGTGGCGGCGACGGCGGTGGTGGCTGTGGCTGTTGTCGTTATTGCTGTGGTGCTCGTGGTCATGATCATGCTCATTGTGATCACTTTTATTGTGATCATGGTCGTGGTTATGGTTATGGTTATCGTGATCATGGTCGTGGTTATGGTTATGGTTATCGTGATCATGGTCGTGGTTACGGTTATGGTCATGGTCATCGTGATCATGGTCGTGGTCATCATCGTGATCGTGATCGTGGTCATCGTCATCATGGTCATGGTCATCGTCGTGGTCATGGTCATCGTGGTCATGATCATCGTCATCGTCATCGTCATCATCATCATCATCATCATGGTCGTGGTGTTCATGGTCAGGAGGCGGAGGAGCGATGGGAGGAAGAGGTGGGGCAATGGGGGAAGGTTGTGGGACGGTGTTAATAGGGAGACGTGAGCAGGCGTAGTTAGCCAGGGCGTATTGAGAAGCGCATAGTGGACGTGGTGGTGGAATCTGTACGATTCTCTGGCCTCGTGCGAGAGAGGAGAGAGCGAGAACCAGAGTAGCTGCAAGAAAAAGCGTTTCCATGGGGAGTGTGTGTGTGAAGAGAGATCTTAGGTAAGTAGTCTCTTTATATGTTCAAAGGCGAGCAAGGCATAAAGAGGGTTGCAGAAAGATTTTAGGTAACAACGAGTTTTTCATTTGATTGGCATGACTTTGGCGTTAGCTTTCTTTTAGGAGAGTGTTTCACTTTGGTACAACAACAAGAACTGTTCCAAAGTCCACAACCAATTAAATCATAAAACTACGATTAAAAGCTGCAACTCCATATGCGTGACAAAAACAACGTGATTTTAAAATTTGGATGGATCCAAAGAGAGCACATGTGAAGAGGATAGAGACAAAGCGTTGTTGAACTGAGTTTTGATCGATCCTAAACTCCAAGCTGGTTAATCACAGAGACGCTCTATGGGTTCATTGCTATTGGCAGCTAACAACATCTCCCTATCTTTCTGCATTTGTTCCCTTTGCTGTCTCAGCTTATCTTTTCTTTCTTGCCAACCTTGCTCTAATAAACAAAAAAACTTGTCCTTAATAGCAAGCAAAGGATCTCTATCAACAAGGTGATCCTCTTTATAAGCTTCTCTCAACACAGCAGTCTTGATGCCTCCTTTAAGGGACAAGTAGAAGATACCGGAATGGCGAGTAAAAACAGTGGAGAAGGCATTTGAAAACCTGAATTCATCAGAGAATTTGCCAAGTATAGGCACAGGGAGTCTTTTCAACAATGACAGAGACAACAATTCGTGAACAACACCAACAGTTCGTTTCTCCATTTCCTTAGAAGCTTGATCTAAATGAGACACATCTTCATATGGTGATATGTAGTCTTGCTCTAACCAATCCCTACTCCACTCTCTCATCTCTTTCCTTAGAAAAAACCCAGACGGCAATTTCACATTGTAATTGGGTCGGACCCGTACACCGGTTTTGTTGGTTTCTTCTTCTGCTCTCTGCTCAATCATCGATTTGGCGAAATCAGGATTCCAAGAGACGAGTTCGAGAAAGGACTTACCTTCTTCAGGTAAACCAGTTAATCGCAAGTAATTTGGGTATTTCTGAACAATCTTCAAAAGAAAATCATTTGGAAATCCGAAATCTCTCTTCACATGAATCAATTTATCAGCACTGATTACCTTATCTTTAGCCATCATCAGCAATTTGCAGAGCTTTGAAACAATCAACGGCTCATTCTCCGCGTAAATCCTCTGTTCTTCGTCGAGGAAAGCTCTGAGACGAGGCGTTGGGCGGATGAATTGAACGACCTCCGATTTAGGTTTGATCCGATCGTAATAGATCTCAAACAGACAAGGGTTCATTTCAACGAAGCTCTTAGCTTTGAAATTGAGGCGTAATCTTTCGCGCCGTTTCTCAAGGTATCTGAGTGGAATGACTTGACCTGGTTCGTTTAACACTTCTTTCACCACTCGAGCACACAGCTTGTAACGCTTGTCTTGCTCTATCGCTTCGTCTAGCTTTGTGTCTTTCTTCCATACCACTTTCAAGCTCGATATCGATCTGATTTGGAGGCCTAAGTTAGGTTTCTTCGAATTTTTCAGAGATTTGATGATTTCATAAGAAATGGTTAGGTTTCTGAACACCATTTCTGAATTCAGCTGAGCTACAGAAATTAGGGTTTTTTTTCGATCGAGCCGGAGTGGAAATGCCTATAAACCTTGGAAGACCGGGAAGTACACGCGCGATGAGAGCGATTTATGAACACGCGCATCATGTTGTATATAATAACCAAATCCAAAATGTTTTTAACAAACGAATCCCATGTATATAAATTTTAAGAAGACTACATCTTCGACATTATGAAGAACTTTCATTTATTTAGTATTTACACAGCTAAAAAGTTTGGTCTTTTAATGTTAAAAATTCTCTAATTACAAAAACAGAATTACCGAAAGTTAATCAGCATATCAACAATTATTTTGATAAGTAGATATCGATTTCGATGATCACAACAGAGTTTACATTATATAAAGTAGGTTTAGTTTGGAACTAAACTAATACATAATCGAAAAGAATTGATTTGATTAAGAATCATGGGAGGAGAGAAGAAAGACAGCACATTTCCAGATGATGTAAAGACGAGCCCTTTGCTCCTTTATCTGCTTCGAACATCTTTTCCATGTCCTAACCTTCGTAGCACTACTCCATCTCAACACAACTGTCCCTGCCATTGATCCTATCGACAAAGCTTCAAAGTATACAAGAAAACGAAACTATTGTTTTTTATGGGGTTTTGTTGCTCAAGAGATAGATTGTTTTATATATATATATATATATATATATATATAGTAAACATGCTGACTCTAGTTCGCTTCAAATACTTTCGTAGATAGTACAGAGATCATTTGGTAGACAATATGTATATAATGCATATATAGGATAAATATACATTGTTGCACAAAAAAAAGTTTTACATTATTGAATTGATAATATGGAGGACCTACGTGTTTCTAAGTGTGAATAAAAGACATGATGCTTTAACCATTAGCTTCGCTTTTGAACTAAAATCTTTTGATTAGTATCTATCATTGATTAAATGTTCAAAAGGATCATTGGTTTCTTAATTTGGTATATGTTTTTCTTTTCTTATTTTGAAAAAGCTTTTTAAAATTTGATTTTGCGGTGAGGATATTGTTTAAACAGAAAACTTCTATTCATGCACACACGTGGCTTAATGATGGGGCTGTGGCTTGTGGGGCTTTATGTCTTGCCGTGTTGGGTGGGCATGGGATGCTTATGTATCTAACTTGGTAGTTAAGAGATGAAATTATGCATTTGTTTAGGGGTTTAGCATGAAAGTTCATCCCACCATATCACTCGTTTGATTCCCTTGACTATAAGCTTTCCAATTGACCCATACGGTATCAATTAGACTATTAAAAGGGTTTAGTTTCTAATTTCATTGTGTTTTAAAGAAGAAAAGTTTGTAGTTTCATTCACAAAATACACCACCAAAATTATTAATATTAATTATCTATATTTTGACTAATCTAAGAAAAGCAAAGGAAACTGATTTGACAAGTAAGAAGAAGGATGAATGCATCAAAGAGTGGTGAAGCTCTCCTTTACGTACGCCTTTTTCTCCGTAGTACTCTCTCTTTCTTTATTTGTCCGTCTCTCTAATCTCTTTCTATAGTTTGTTCACAAACATAGCTTGTGAGAATGATACGCCAATTCTAATCGATACATTACAGATGGAAAAAGTTCTCATTCAACACATAAGACAGATTTAAAAATTATCGCAACCGTTATCTGTATCATTAGAAGTAAATAATGATATCTAACAAATTTAGTGATATATAGATAAAAAAAAATATATGATATTAGTAATTAGAAGATTGGTATACTAAGACGAAACTATTAATGTGTTTTTGAGTGAAAATTATAAGTGTTTTGTTCTGATCGAAAACGAAAACTTGTTGAATTATCTCCACATTTTTGTCTAATTTTGTTGATCTGATAGTTAATATTTGTATAACTATTGGAGATACCTTGGATCAAATGTTCACATAAGAAATGACTAGTTTCAAGTAGGCCCAAATGGTAGGCCGATGTGAAGAAAGCGAATACACAAGGTGCTATTGAGATGTTGAAACTTTTCTGCATTTGAGTATGAAAGGAATAAAAGGTATTTTACAAGTGAGGATGTGAGAGAGAAAAGAGTGGAATGTGTATGTGCGGTCAAGGGTTAATAATAGTTGGAAACTCCTCTCCAAGGGCTTCCTTGATGTCTTTCTGTTTTACATAAAAAGAGATGCAAGTAAGTTATAATTAAAAGAGATAATATCTATATTTTAAGGAAAGAGGTAGAGAGAGAGACGTGGATGGAGAGAGGTGGCACTGTTGGTCCATAACGCTCAATGACTTTACCATCTTTGCCGACCAAGAACTTGGTGAAGTTCCATTTGATCCGAGTTCCCAGAAAAGTGGGTTTCTTTGACTTGAGGAATTTGTAGAATGGTGCTGCGTTTTGTCCATTACACACACCTAAAAATAGTATACAGAGAGATGCATTAATCAATCAATAAAAAAAAAGCAGAGAATCCAAGTGGCAACCATGTAGATGCCTTTTTACCTTTTGGAAAACGGGGTATTCGGCCTTAAACCTTGTACAAGCAAATTGATGAGCCTATTGGCTTGTGCCAGGCTCTTGGTACATAAACTGGTTGCAAGGAAACGCCAAGATCTCAAACCCTGAATAAAATTGATAAATATGATGAGATCACCTTCTCATTGTGTTACATTCTTGATGAACAAGGAAATCACCTTCATCTCTGTATGTCCTGTAAAGTTCCGTGAGCTGGGTGTAATTGGATTCAGTGAAACCGCTGTTCCCAAAAATTTATCAAAGTTACATGCAAAACTTAAGAAAATAAAAGAATCTACAAGACGGACCATTTAGAAGCCACATTGACGACGAGCACCACCTTCCCTTGATAAACGCTTAGGTCAACCTCTTTGCCTACTCTATCCTAATTTCCAACAAAACATCAGTAATTAATCAGAAATGTTTCTTCTTCTTCTTCTTCTCTAAGATCAGGTGGTCGATGAAATTTAAGATTACCTTGACGGTGAATTCATGGATGGATTTCTCGGAGACTGATATAGAAGAACCCATCTCGCTCACAGGACATGAATTCAAATGACCAATTTAACTATTATATCTTTGTTTTAGCATTAGCTGGTAATAACCCTCCTTTCTCGTTTTTGTCACCTTAACCATTTCCTATTAATTAATCGTCTTAATTTAACACTACTCGTTCTACTTTTTAACAAGAAAATCTGACTTTACATTAACACATTTGTAAAAAAAAAATGTTTACAAGGTAAAACAAAATTAAATTGCCTAAATTGACTCATTTTCTCAAATCTCTACCATCTTTTCACGACAACTTTTGCATTCATCATGAGGGTTTCGGTCATATATGTACGTACAACAGTGCCTCTTTGTATATAAACATATCTCTCAAGTAGCCAAGTATATATCGAGCCACACACCTAAACTTGTTTCTCTCTATTTCTTCCATAACTAGCCAACTTTGTCTTTAAATTAAAGTAGACGTGACCTCGGGGGTTTCTGTAGTGTCTCTACTCGCTCACCTTTGATGCCAACAGCCAGGATCTGCAAATCCACAAACATCTATTTTATTATTTCCAACATACTTCAGGATAAGCAAAACAATGTCACATGCCAGAGAGACCTAAGACAAGATCCCAGTCAAAAGATCATATGGCTGCTTTACTACTTCGTCAATAACTAACAAGGATCAGGTTAAGCATAGGAATGTTTATGTATGGCTGATTCAGTGGTTTGTGGGAGAGTAAGGAATGGGTCCAGGGAACCAAGCATGAATTTCCATATTACCTCTCATTCCTACTGGAACAGGACCTTCCAAATACGGCTTATAGTGAAAAGAGTGTCTATTGCTATATGCACGCGGAGAATTACTCCACCTTTGGTTTTGGAACCTTCCAGAGTCACGGTGATGGCCACTGTATGAGCTGGATTGGTAAGGGCCTTTGTGTCTGTCATGATATCGTGGACCTGCAATAGAAAAAATCATCCATGGCTATATTAGCATGCATGAGTGAGTGCCCGTGTGCGCGTATACTCATTCATAAATGCCTATCCATGCATAAAACAAAGGTTATAGGAGTCCACCATGAGAGGAGGGCGGATGATATCTCCAATTGTCTCGATTCACACATGGTGCATGCCTCATTCTCTGGTGGCTATCATAATAGTTCCTTTCGTCATAGTCCGGCGTGTAATGGGATCTGTGATGGTGTGATGGACCTTCTCTACGTGATTTTATATGGTGGTCCGGCTCCATATATGAGTAATGATGTGAAGGCGGAGGTGGGGGATAAGAAGATGGATAAGGCCTATGCTGGAAGTTAGAATTCTCCTCACGTGGCATGCTTTTTGACAAAGATAAACGGGAACTATAAGATGGTTCAGGACTTCCGTAATGCATTGGTGGATTCGTCCTTGAAGGACCAGCCTGATGATCTCCCTGGAATATTTATCAGAGATGAAGTTAGTAATCATGTCTCAGTCATCACTATATTTACTGAAAAAGACTCTAAAAGAAGAAAAAGAGCGCACATGCATGCTTGGATATCCACCGCAGTCAAAGCCATTTGAGTAGGAATCAGACATTGCACACTTCTGTGAAGGGGGAGCTGGCGGAGATGACGAGGTAACATTCTGACGTGAAGTACCATAAACAGGATGACAATTTACAGATTCTGTATTATCAGCTTGAGTGATTGCACTGCTTCCAGCCTCCCAAGGTGGAGCCACATCTTCCATTTCAAGCTCGCCGTCAACATCTTCCAGTATACGAGTATGCCTTTCAGTAATGGAAGGTGTGACATGTTCTTCAAGGATTCTGCACTCATGTTCAGGGGTGACAGACTCAAAATCACCCCCATCCGAGTCACTTCCTTCGTCTTCATCCTTAAGCATCGCAGGCATGCAGAATCCATGAAGCTGGAGAGTTGAATTACTGAAACACAAAGATCACTAAGTTATGACACTAGAGATAAAGAAAACAAGATCTCAAGATTGAGAATAGATCCAACTCTCACCTTCCATATTCATCCACCAGCATACCCTCCATATCTCTAACAGGGTCATCCAGTGCCCTTTCTGTACGAGCAGAGCGCCGAGAATAAAGGCAAGCGGGAACATTACTAAGTGAATCAAGTTCTCTTATATGGTGAAGAACAATAGATTCAGGAAGGATTCGTCTTTCAAGCCAAAGCCTCAAAACCTACATAAGAGCAGAAAGGATGAGATTTACTATTTATCAGAAAAAGAAGAGCCAAGTAAAACTATCATATACCTTCAAGCAGAGTTCCCGGTTTACTTGTGTGGTAGCTCCAGTTGGGGCAGCAGCAGCCAAGAGGCGAGGCAGCATAGCTTGAATGGATGAAAGATAAACACCACCAGCATCACCTGAAGGTAAAGGCAGAGCTCAAAAAGTTAACTCGCTTTTGAGATCCTCGATGATGTGACTACGCAAAAACATTATATATATATATATATATTTGACTCACCATTCTGACCTTTAGAGCACTGAGCAATAGAATCCACAAGGAAAAATAAGTCTATCCTCCTTTGTAAATTTGACTCGCTTTCCAAAGTACGAGCCAGAATTTCCATTGCCTAATCCAAGACATACAGATACTTAGAGCCTCATTAACAATATAAGCCAAAAATCTGTAAAATATAGTGTTTTATAATTCGCACAAAACAACAGTGCAAACAAGTCCCTTATTGAAAAGGTAGATAAGAAAAAGGCTTTTTCTAGTCCTGTGTCAAGACTCATACGTGGCTGGATGCCTACAGCATCCTAAAAGCAACATACCAAAAATTATACATACGGGGTTGTTGAGATAACGCGGATAGGTTTTTACCATGGGACAGGTCCAGGTACTCTGATATTAATAATCTATAAGGAAAAGTTGTATCCAATGGATTCCACCTTTACATAACATGAGGTATCA
Organism: Cardamine chenopodiifolia; assembly: GCA_963922655.1. NCBI lineage: Eukaryota > Viridiplantae > Streptophyta > Magnoliopsida > Brassicales > Brassicaceae > Cardamine > Cardamine chenopodiifolia. The sequence continues at coordinate 16,820,835 of OZ000479.1, read as the reverse complement.
AGAAACGTCTCGTACCTTTGCGGAAGCACCAAATTTCACCAAGTCCATAGCCAAGCGAGTTGCTCGGCCTATGGTCTCCTTTGTCCTCACCAATAAGCCAAGTGCGGTCTCAAAAGATTCAATAGTGAATTTCACATCAGAAACATCAACTTTTTTCACCTGAGTTACACCTGTTTCAACATTCTTTCCTTGTTTGACAGTGTCATCATTCAATGATTTCTTCTCACCAAACTGAACATTCGTGCTGCAATTACTGTTGTTCTGCATAACATTTTCACTTTCCACGGTAGAAATATGGAAAACAGAGCTGCTATGAGGAGTATCCCTTGCAGGAGATAAACTCAATCTTTCACGTGAAAGGTTCTCAGATACTGAAACAGATTTGATGGCTTGCATCTGTTTCTTCTGTTCATCAGCCATAGAGCTGCCAATGCACACAGACATACCATATTGTTAGTCAACCAGTTCTGTGAACTGAAAAAAAATTGACCAAGAAAGATCATCTAATTGATGTTTGCCTTATACTCAATATGCCTATCCTCTACACAGACTTTCATAAAGCAAAGTTAAATAGGAACTCTGAGCCTTCGATCGTAAAAGGGAAATAAAAACTACAAGAAAGAAATAAGTAATAGGGAAATGGATTCTTATGTCAATATCTGAATATATAGATTCCTATAATGTCCTACATTAATCTCACTATGAGGACTCGATACATAAATCTTCCAATGTGTTAGAAATTGAACACTTGATTGTAATTTCGAAAGATAATCTAATTAGGAAAAGGAATAAGACAAAAACATGCATCCGAGGTTAGTAGAGGAGTAAAGACAAT